>JAWLRI010000197.1:772517-790906 GCA_034781795.1 Crypturellus tataupa | reverse complement strand
AGTATAAAAGAAGTTGGTTTGAGAATAAAGTTGTCTCACTCTGCATCCCAGACTGAGTCCATGTCTTCACAAGGTGCAACAGGTACTCACTGCCCTCTCTGCTGCCATCCCTTCTGGTAAGACTCACCTGCAGGACTCCCAGACCTGTGAATTGTGGCAAAGCGCGAGTCACAAAGACAAGTGACCCTCCCTGGAGGAGGATCAGGTTAGCGAACATTTAAACAAACTGAACACAAACTTCTGTTAGCACCCACAAATGCTGAGGGTGGAATAGAAACAGATTTGATGAGTAAAACAACTGGAGCTGTGGCCTAGCTGTACACAGCATACATGCTTTGGGCAGGCACCTGTCATCTGTTCCAGCCAGTCCTATAGAGGAAAGAGTCTATATCGGTTGGTGAGCATTAGGTATATTCTTTGAACACATCTTCTGGACTTGTCTTCCAAAAGTAATCTGATTTTGTGTCTGAGACCACTCTGATGTGAAGCAAAACACAGTAAGTGAGGGCAATTGGGACATTCATTTCAAAAGCACTCTCCTGATCTGAGCTTAATCACTAACGCAGCTGAACTCTATAGATGTTAAGAAACATATGAACACATGGCAGTTTTTAAGTTACCTTGGCCAATGAATTCATGAGGGACAACTTCTCAGATCAGCAGTTCGCGATCTTGGTCTGGACAACAGTTTGGAGTTCTCTGGCTTTAGGTCTGCCCCTCATTAGTCAGCCTGGATAGTCAAATTGGGTGTAAGTGCGTTGATTGCCTATAAACGTTCTCCATATGTTTGTCTGGTTTTGTGCCCACTAGAAAATCAGTGGCCTGTTTAATGCAGTCAAACAGAATGTGCAAAGTGATTGAAATAGCTTAACTCTAATGGGTCTATAGCAGTGGATCTCATACCCACATGAAGCACATGAAGAGTTCATACTTCAAAAGAATTCTGTCTATTGTCCCAAGTCCCCAAAAGATGTCAGCACAAGGAGAGTAAATATAGACAGTTCTTACTGAAAATCTGCCTATTGATGAGACTGTACCATAGAGCTGGATCGAATCAAGGAAACAATTGCTTGTTAGCACTGCACAGGCAGAGATCTAAGTAGAATGTGCATTTACTTTCAAAGATGAATGACTGTGTTTTAGGTAGCTTCACTGTTTGACAAGCTCAAGTTATGTGCCAGTCACATTTATCTTGATGTGGTTCAGGTAGTGATACAAAATAGAAGCTTAATAAGGAGACACCACCAGTTTCTTCTTTGCAGAAACTAAGGTGCCACAAAGACATTTTTTTTCCTGGTCGTGTGTTTCTTCATACATATCGTATTGAGCTATTTTCACTCAAATACAATCACTAAAATATAAAGTTATAAAAAAAAAAAAACTTTTGATGGACGACTTTGAAAGTTTTCAACCAGTATGATTTCTTATGGTCTATAATAATATATTAATTAGTAATTAAAATTAGTAATAAAAAGCATTATGTGACATTTCATATATTACTTCAGAGCAGAAGTGTACGAGCCATGATGAAAATGAATGACTCTAAAGGATACCTACCACTGCTACATGTTTCCTTTGTCTGATTCACATGCTATGTATGTGTGAAACATCCTCTGAAACAAGTATCTGCTGTTTATGGTCTTTGTAGAACCATTTTTGCTTCTACAAAAGTGTTACAATAGCAATTTCTCACATAAGTTTCATATTATAAAAAGGCAGTTTCTGCTCTTCATGTCTGAAAACACTAACAGTATAAATGCACTACTTATAAGTATCAGCAGAGTTAAACTGAATCTGTAATAGGTCCACAGTCAAACAAAATTTCTCAGTTGATTTTTAAACCTGGTTTACTCCTAAAATACATGTATACTGTAAGAAATTGAACAATTTCATATATTAGTTTATTTTTGGTCTTCTGGCATTAGGAACAATTGTATATTTTGTATAGCACAGGAAAATAAAATGCACTTTCTAGTTTAATCTGTTGCCACTTCTAATTAGTCATCCATTGGAATGACTGTCACTAACAAGGAAATCCAAGTCTGGAAACTCCTTGCATGAGAAATTCCAGTCTTGCACATTAATGACAGTGTGCATTCCGTATGTGCATACACAGAGAAAAAGCCAGAGAGGGCATCATGGAGCCCATTGGAGTCGCTCTCATTTTCCCTAAAGTCGGGTGATTTCATCACCTAGGCAACACTCCCAGTCTCCTCTGGCTGTGGACACATGCTCTTTAGTCATGTTTACTAGTTGTTTTTAAAGCTGGAGGAGTGAAAAATAATTGTGATTTTTTTTCGATGCTTTAAAGAGCTACTGATTTTATTTTTAAATCAATTGTGAGCAGTACGATAAATACACCTACTTACAGTACATATGACAGTGTGGAAACTCAAGTCCTCACCCCCTTCAATCTTTATTTTATACACTGGTATCTTCCAGGTTACCAACTTCACTTTTCCAGCATTTTATTTCTTGAGTTTGGCAGTATTCCTAAATGATTTGCATTTCCCACCTCGAGATTGTCAGTTTTTCATTAAGTCTTTTCTTATTGTAAAACTTTCTCTCTTTCTGTTAGTATCTGTATGAATTTTACTAGGTAAGATAATTTTTTAGAGCTCATCCTATAACCCAGTAGCAACTGAGGTGTATCAGAATAAAAAAAAAAAAAAAAAAAAAACAACAGAAATCCATTTTTAAAAACTGGATAATTAATATATAAAAGTTAAGTATGCTATACTAGTTTTGATCTGGTTCAAGGGTGTACTGAATATTCTGCATATGAATCTAAGAAAATCCAGATTTCAGACTTTCCTCCTCTACGTTTATAGCATATATACATCAACTGTCAAAATCTGTCTTTTTTATTAATTCTAATCTATATTCTTTTGTTGTTTTGAAATATAAAAGTTGCAGCAACCCTTGCATGGCTATAACTGAGAAACTTTACCTATTGTGAAAGTTCCTTGGTGATGGTTACTCCTGAACTGTGCCGAAGGAGGGTTTACAAGAACAAAAATCATTCTAGGCACAATATCATCCTACTGAGGAAGTGGAAGGATCAGGTTTCAGTGCTGTGATATTGTCCATGTCCTGACATCATTTAAACCAGCTCAGAGCTGTGAGAGAAATTATAACCTTGTCTCACTGCATTGCATTGGGTCCCTTTTTGTAATTTCAATGCATATGGAAAGATGGAGGAAAAAAACAGTTGGTTCTTCTCTTAGAAAAAGAAAAAAAAAATTTTTTTTCTTTTTTTTCCCCAAAGATTATAAAGAATATTAACTACACTTACCAGTAAGATTGAAGCTACAAGAAAATTTATTATAATAACTTGTAATCATTATATATGTATGGTTAGAGATGCTCTCTCCCTCTTCTAGTCTTGTTGTATTAAAAATAAAGCAAGAGAAGTCTTATCATCCTAAGTCGCTATGTGATCATCCTATCTGTAGCATTAAAAAGACATGCTTATGCAGAGGTGAATTTTGTAGGGGGATTATGAGTTCTCCCAAAAAAATCTGATACCTACATCTGTGAGTTTAACCAACTGGATCTCTCTACCCTGATCTGCTCTAGCCTTGGGTCACTATATTTTATTTACCATTTTACTAATAGATGCCCAAGTTTATTTTGACAGCAACATGCATTGGGGAAGCAAGAGTAGAGAAAAGCAGTAGTTCAGTTTATTCTTTCCTATTTATCACTTCACACTGTCCTTGCTTGCCCTCGAGAACCATCTCTTCCTCCATCCTGGCCCTAGAAACTTTCACACATCTTGACCCTGCTTCTAGAAATGATTGTTGTTATTATGATTACATACCTCTAATGCATAGCACTGCTTTATCCTTTATCTTTAAAATTCAGTTCTATGTTGTTCTGAGTAATGCTGCAGCTCATTCATGTGACTGTAACTGCTATAAGTTCCCCCCTCATTTTTTTTTAAGCATTTAGATGGCAAATGAGCTTCCTTCTTATTTTTTGTCCCCACAGGTATCTGTACTTCTCATGGGGAAATGAGTACACAGAAGGAAGCTAGATATATTTCTGAAATAGTTAAAAATGAACATGTGCTCTTACAAACATGCTGTGTTTAATTATTTTTATTCTATAATTGTTTATTAACAGCATATTAATCCTGAAACATTTTAATTTGTGAACCAGTCTGGAACCAGTCTGTTGCTTCTCTGCGTTTTAAATGAAGAGACCATTCATTACGAATTGAGAGTTTGTATTCTAAATAAGCACCATGCAGTTTGCCTTATAAAATTGAGACCTCCTTCCTCATTTATTATTGAGTATAATGGCTGCAGCTAATCCAGAATAGTGCTTATGCTGCCTTTTTTGTACTTATCAGTAAGCAAATACTCTTTATTCTTGTTCACAGTATGCTTTTTTTAATAAAATATCAAAACAGCAAGATGCTCTGGTGCACTCCATTATTTCCTGATTTCTCAGAGAACAGAATGCTGTAGAGCTCTGCTCTGTTTCCTTCTGCTGTATTATCTTTTAGAAGATTACACACACATTATGCAAATGAAAATAGGATCAGGTACAATACTTGAAACCATTTTTATTTTTGTAACGCTTTTCAACTTTCAGCATGTCTAAGCAGCAACATTTTCTAGCTGCTTCATACACAATTCAACAACAATAATTTAATCAAGGAAAAACAATTTATTTATATTTGCATCTATTTGCAACTCTTCCATCTTTACCTTTACCTTTCCAGGAGTTACTCATCATGTCTTTTATCTCCTACACTCTTCTCCCCACTCCCAACCTCATAGTGCTCTTGCAGCCTTTTTCTCATATCTGCAGAAAACCAGTTTCTCCCCACTGCCTATGAGCAGAAGAAAACGATATATCTTGGGGCAGGCTGCATGGCACAGTGAAGAGGAGGAGGAATAACAACAAAAGAGTGGCCTAATCAGTAGCCTAATTATGAGACTACAACAACTAGGTGAATAGGAAAATAAGAAATGTAATTTATTATTATTTGCACACAACTTTCAGACAGAAATGATCTTTAAGTAGCTTGTTGATAAGATTGCCTGTCTTACCAATACACTGCTAACATCCCAGGCATGAAGCCTTAAAAGGAAAAAGGAAAAGCCTTTAACCGTGTCCCAGCGTCATAGACTGTGGCAGAATGAATAGATGAGAATAGTGGGCATGGTCCTTGCAGTACTGTTAAGAGGTGTAGAGCCTCCTGAAGCTGTGCAGGCAAGAACCCTCCATATTCAAAACCAGGACTTCATTACAGCATTGAAAGACAAACTCCAGGAAGGCCCACAACATGCAAATTACAGCCCTTAATACCATCAAACTCCCTCAGCAAGTGAAAACAAGACAGAAAAAAGAAGTTATAGCTAAGATTAAATATTTTTAAAGCCTTAGAAAAAAAGTCTTTAAATTTTCTGCTATCAAAATGAGAAGGAAGACTTTTCTTTTTCTCATATGAAACATGAGTCAACAGTTAAAGAGTTCTTAACCTCCACTATACAGAAGAGCAGTATCTGAAGTCATTTATTAAACTGTAATTTCCCTAAGCTCACAGTGTAGTCTAATTACAGCACAAGTTATAGATGGTGTTATTGCTTCATCCCTAATAGTATTAAAATTCATTTTAAGTATGTGTTAAAAAAGGTGGGAGGCTAGAGATTTCTTAACATTTGAGTGTGAAGGATTAGCAAAGGATTTTATGGTAAGAGCATTCCTATTCCATTTCCTCTTATCTGTATTTTTTTTTTTTATATATACATATAATGGAAATCCCTTCTTAATAGCTCTTTTATATCATAGTAAATCTAGAATTAATTTCATTTTTTTCACAAAATTGAGAAAAAATTTATTAAAGCCTGGGTTTGCTGCTGCTATTAAAATCACAGCTTCATCTTTTAAACAAAATAAGACAAATACAAACAAAAGAGAAAAAAGAGCAGAGATCCTAAATAACATCTAGAGATGGTGAGGCAGTCAGCATGTTAAGATTTAGTTCAGCTAATTACTCTTCAGTTCTACAGATTCCTTCACTCTCTCTTCCTTGCAGTAAATTATGTCTTTAAATTGATGACAACCATTAGCTAATTAAAATGTATCTTAGCTATGAACTTTTCTGTCTGGATCTTGAGCCTCTTTCTTCATATTTTAATTTACACACAATTAATAGAAGGAGCCTCAAAAGTTCACTGTCAATGATCTTTCAATTGAAAAATGTTGCAATAGAGAGTTGTATTTGACTTTTGGTGACTTATTTGTAAGTAGTGTTATGTAAGAGAATGTTCCTCTATTTATGCCTTTTCCAGAAAGTACCAATTCCTGTAACAAAGCTATTGAGGCCATTAGCTACAAAAAAATCTTACATTCAGGAAGCTGAGAATTATCCCTAGGTGACAGTATTTCCACTGACTGTTCCACTTTCTTTGTCTATGAACGAACTCTAGTTGCTCATTTTCAGAAAACCGTGGCCTTTTAGTTTTTGGTACACATGGCTCTAAGTGAAAACACAGTGAAAAAAAAAAATACTGGGATTTTATTTCTAGTACAGCAAACATGTTTTGAATACAAGTAACTGCCCTGCTGTGGCGGTTTTCATCCTAAGATAAATTCTAGAAAATAAAGCTACATTTAGTGACTCAGAATCAGGGATGGCTCTGATTCTCCTTTCTGTGGAGCATGACCCATATTGCCTCTGACACCACACACATTCAAAAACCAGTAGGACTCAGGACAGCATAACTTTTGGTGAACAAAGATTCCAAATGTTCTCATGAAGTACATGCATGGCTTGTATTTCAAATATAACTTGGTCTGATTCAGAAAAAAAGAAAGGCAAAGAATTATGCCACTGTCCTGAAAACCAACATAGTCACTTCCTAAGAGCTGAAAATTTGTTTGCAGAGAAGGTGGAATCACATTCTCGTGCTTTATTGAGATATTTTAAAATACTTGACTTCCAATGCCCAGTTCGTGCTGACACTTCTTCCTGCTGGTTTATGCCTCAAGCTTTGAGTCCTCATATATATGCAAACAGATTAACACCAGCAGCACCCATTTTATTTTATTTCAAAATTAAGTTAAACTGATTTAAAATTAATCAAAAATAAATTAGCCTGTATCTACCTGTTGCAGACCAGTGGAGGGCTGTTGCACTCTGAGCTCCTGATTCAGTTTGTGCCGACTTGCAGCTAACATACTGCTGGAGCAAAGTCTGACTAAATGGGCTCAGGTACTGTACCATTTTTAATCACAGATACATTTAGCATTAATGAGTGACACAAACTCGCCATCCCACAGTGGAGGGAACCCTGGCATGACCAGAGCAAGGAAAGAGAGGAGTGGAGATGGAGGGCCACATAACAGTCCCTCAGCAGCCTCACCTGATGAGCTCCGTGACTGATCATCTATCAGAGCAAACACCTGCTTCTGATTGGCTCAAGTTCCCATGGCGCCCAACAATTGGCTTCCACTGTGGTGGGCAGGCCTAATTTGCAGTTTGGGAAGGTTCATCATCAGTTGGCGAGTGGTGTGCAGGTTGGTTATGGGTGTGTTGTTGGGGAGGGAGGGAGTGATTTTATAAATTTTTATAAATTTCAGAAACTTCAAAGCTTTAAAAGAGAAAGTTAATAATCCTTTGAGGACCCGAGTGCTTCTAAGGATATTTGAGTTGAAGAATTTTTTGGAGTGGATTGTTTATTTTTATATGCATTCTGGCATTTTGTGATATTTGAAGTGCACGGATGTGATAATGGTGGTATGCTTAACATCTATATTTGAATCAGCTGCTGTGTTAAAATAATAGCTTTATTTTATTAAAGACTATCGTCGTTTACTGCCTTTTGCTTTAAAAAGTTAGTTCAGTAAGAGTGGATTTGCAGTTCAAAGGCAAATGTTTTTCTAGTCTGTCAGCACCTAGAAAGTTCCTTTGGAATATTACTCTATATCTCTGCAGTTACCGGAGATCTCAGAGAAAACTGAAAGTCCTGGGCAAGTTCAGGTATGTTGAGTTCTTGTCAGGACTTCTCCTTAACAGGAACTTGTTCATGACCTTTAACTGGTCACTGAACAACTGAGCTAAATGTCAAACTGGATACACTGATCAAAGGCTGGTATTGCAAAGGTCTTTTGCTATCTGGACTAGTAGTTTGGTTTATTTTGTGCAAAGAGCTTAAGGCTGATGTTTTTTCTTAGTTCTCCTGTACTGTTCGGTACCTGTCACTTGAAGGTGATCTCCTTGAAGGGAATTTCTTTGACACTTTTTCTAGTAAGCTCTCTAGGAAGAAAAGGGAGGAAGGTGTAAAAAGGGAGAAAGGTGTAAAACCAGTAGGTGACAGAGGTCAAAAAAGAGTGAAAAAAAATCTATTGTCAGTCGTTTCAAATTCACTTTTGTTTGCTATCATGAGATTGCTACTAATCTGGTTAGATTAGGCCTGTATTTAGATTTAGGTAACAACAACAAAGAAAATGGCAATTTATTATTGTTTTGAAAATGTCATTTTTCCTGAGAAGAATCATTTCCAACTTGGAGCAAGAATCCCTAAACATTTGTTTTTTTTTGTTATGGTTCCTCTGTGTTTCTTATGGTCTTGATTGATGATATTTCTTCATTGTCTCCCAAAGTAACATTTAAAATTACTAGAAAAATATGAGGATACAACAGGCATTGCTTATTTTCTATATTTCCTTCTTCTGCAAACATAACATGTAAGTGAAGTGTAATATTGGCCATTCTGAAATAGAAGTTCTATGTCAGTGTAAGACCCATACTGCTTTTTGTATGCCTCTGCATGCTACACATGAAACTGCAGACAAATAATAGCAAACCTAAGCCCAAGAAAATTTCAGTTTCATTATGAGAAAGACCACCTATAAGCAGTGAGGGAAATCTACTACTAATAGCTGTGATTTAATTTTATGACCACTAAACTTTCCAAAAATTATTTTTACAAATCTGACACTAAAAGCTAACAGTGGGTTCCTATTTTTTTTTTTTTTTTTCAGGGAAGCCATCATTTTATAAAACGGGTATATATAAAGACATACAGTGCAAATAGAGTTCTTATTTAGGATATTTTTGGTCACAAAGCACAATACAGTGCAATTAGAATTATGGATATTCACCATTCTAGATACTACAACTATTTTAAAAAGGAGCTAAATTAAAAGAACATGTAAGCCTGTCTTTACTATCTTTGTGTAAATTGAAATGAGAATAAAATCACACTATTTGAAGGTATTTATTAAATGCAGGTATTTTCACAGATGTAATAATAGTGGAATATAGGGAAAAAAACCCCTAAAACTTATGAAAATCTAGCTGTACTAGCTGATTTGAAATATATTCCTCCTTGCTAATTTAGCTAATTAATTATTTAAAAAGTTGAAGAGACCAACAGATTAAAAACCTGCTTTGTTACTCCTCTAAGCTTTCTCTTAGAATTTAAATAAATGATTTTACTGCTAATATCAGATAATATATAAAAAGTTACTGTCAGCAATTTCAGCATGTCAGACTGTCTATGGAAAGATATATAAATAAGAACTGAGAGTATATTAGCTTCTGAAAATCCAAAATGGAATCTCAAGCTCTGCATATAGATAGTAATTAATACTAAGTTAATTAATCAAATAAGAATATGGCAGCTACTTATTCTAACCAATAAACTTTTGAAGTCAGTTTGGATGATGTTTTAGAATTATTAGCTGTGGATTTTAGCTGAGCAATTCAGTTCTTGTAGCACTACTTAGAAATAACATTTTTCATTGTAATTTTTCTTCACTTCTGAATTCAGGCTTCATACTTTATTTTCACCTTCATCTTGAATGTTGTTCATTCCAAATTGTTCATCTAGTGAATATTAAAAATTATATTGCTAATTTTGTGTCCATTTTCCTCCCAAAAGAAAATTCTCTGATATAGGACTCAAACTGTTACAGAGTAAAGATTTAATAACTAATATTAGGATAAGTTTTATTTGTTATGAAGTCTAGGGAAGAAAGGGGGCGCTATGCATATTTTCCTCAAGTATCATTTCTTTCATGCATAAGGCAAGAAATTGAATGCATTCACTGCTTGTATGTTACTGTGGAGAACATGGAACTTAATAAGGTTTAAAGCAATTGCTAGTGTGATTTCACTGGTGCTTATATTTTTATGTTCACATTTATTTTACAAGGTTAAATGGACTGCCATTAGGACTGACAAAATTAAGTTACATAAGGGTTTTCTGTAGGAAAAAGATTGCTTTTGGCAGAATAGAATTTTGTGATGAAAAGTTTTTTGTAGAGACAAATTTATTATTTTGCAGGAGAGAGTGAAAAAAAAAAAAAAATTCCCAGACACAAAGTTGTTTTTTGCAGGAGTATATCTCCAAATATGTGCTAATGGTAACTAATCTTAAAATATCCTTATCCTTATCAATATGGCCTTAGGGCCATATACAATAGCTATGATCTAGCTGAAGAACTTAGAAGGAGGAGAAGATTAGGAGATTTCCACATTTTCATTTGAGTGTTTTTATTTTAGGCAGAACTGCTCTGTGTTTGCCAAAACAAACACTGACAATACAAAACAAACTATAGCACACTCGTTCCCCCCAAATACCCCAGGGACACATCAACTCTTTCAAGGTGAAATTGCTTGTTTTGAAGTTTTGATTTGGACATGGAAAAAGCACTTGATTGTCAATTTCTATGGTAAGCATTGTTCCTAACCTACATATGCAAAGCATAGGCTTGAAGATTTAGCATGTTCATAATTCAGGTCCTTGTTGTGTGTGATGAACCTTTTTCTTTGTAGTTTCTATGTGCCAGATGTTCAGCTGCCGTTTTCCAGTAAAATAACATTGACTGAGGCTTAAGAAAATGATTAATTCCTCGTTTGCAATGTTGGAGAAGGAAAGATATGCAAATGTTCTCAGATAAAGCTTTCTTACCACCCACACAGTTAATTGGGTACAGACATACCAGTGTGCATATGTTGTTCTGGGTTAGGAATGCCAGAGATTCAAAATTACAGCTTCTTGAGCATGCATGGAGCAGATAGGATCAATTCTTATGATTACTGTTCTATGCATACTGTACAAAGAAAAACTGTTCCTTTGTAAAACAGTCTTTTTCAGGTACTATTTCATTTATCACATGCTTTAGAGGACAAGCAAAAGTTGATTTAGAGGGTCTCAGAGGTACCATTTATTTTAATCTGGTTGCTATGGGTAATACTTATCTACAGTAAATAATGTGGAAGAAATCTATAAATAAGTAACAAATGCTTTTTCCTCCAATCTCTTACCTGATTCACTATGTAGTTTGTATTACGTAACTTCATGTCATTCTAAGGTGTTGGGTGTGTTTTATACTCTTACTGTTAGGAATTAATGGAAAAATAGTGTGTGATTATGTAAAGGTTGTAGGCATCCCAGATTGTAGGGAGATAAAATTAAGGTTTTGTAAATTTTTTTTTTTTTTTTTTTTTTGGAAAAGGTTTGTCAGGGCACAGTGAGGGCTGTCTACTTCCTAAAGATCCAAGTGTTGAGAGGGATCCTAGACTGGCAGGACAAGGACCTCAGTTGCCTACTGGCCTCAAGCGAGGGGCAGAGCTGTCCCTTAGCCAGCCTTTAGCCCCAAGTATTAGGCAAATCTGTGGTGATGAGGCAAGTCTGAGGTCTGCTTGGGAAGTCAGTCTCCAGGACAAGGTCAATCCTAAGGAATGTAACCAGTCAGATAAGTGTCCCTTGCTGGACATGTCATATCGGAAAGTCAGCCTGTTGTTTGGGATCCAGATAAAGGAATCTGACCAGGCAGGGCCACAGTTGTGGCTAAGGTGGAACGTGGCGCTGCTGCAGCCTAGCTCGGGCACAGACTAAAGGCTCAGGGCTGAGCTGAAATGGCACTGTGAGTCGTGAGCAGGGAGTGAGGATGGAGGCTGCAGATGTGGCTGGGCAAGGCCATTAAGACCTGCTTTGAGGCCCTGACGTTGCCTGAAAAAGAGAAATCGTTGCCGTGTGCCTATATATCTATCAGTCCCAGAATCAAAATAGAACAGGTAGCAGTGTTCCTGGGATGATCAGCTTTATCAATTCAGGAATTCCCTCATCATTAGACAAGAACAAAATTACTCACTTGAGGTTGGCCAGGATCCTTTTTCAGAAGAAAACTGGGTCTGCCAGAGGCTGTATTTTTTGTAGGGGCTGTTCTTTTAAGCTCACAAGTGATGGAGATAGATTTTCTAGTTTGGAACTGAAAAATTCTGGCCCAGTGTGGAATCAAACGAGCTTTCTCTTCCTTGTTATGGGCAGAAAAATCCTTACCTCTACATGCTTGATTAAAGCAAAGATAAGACACAGTAGATAAACTTGCAGTGGAAGTGCACACAGGCCTGTCATGGCCCTAACATGATATGCTTTGTCACTCTGTTTTTAAGGGTATTCTAAGCAACATAACTATCATAGTTGGAGAAAATGGAGTCATGAGGTATTGGAGAAGAATCAGGGCACTTAGAAAACCAAAAGAATTTGGCTCAGATGGTGAAATATGAGAGAAGTGCATTGGGAGAAATGGTCAAGAGAACTAAAGCAATTTTCCCTACTGCAAGAGGAGATTTCTTCAGTGATAGATGAGACATACTGGTAGCCTATGTTGTCTTTTTTTAATTTATTTAATTACTGAAGATCTCCAAAAGCAATTATGTACTTCCAATAATCATTTATATGTTACTGTTATCTATGGCATGTCTGTCTGATTAACTGATCCATAAGAAGTCAACAATTCAGCTTTTAAATATAGTTTCTTCTGTGGATGATACTAAAATCATTAGTCTTTTCGCCTGAGAAAATCTGCTACACTTGACAGACAGAACACAATTGAATATTTGCTGTATTAAGCGTATGAAGTAGTCCAGAGCAAAAGGAAAGATAGCCCTTTTTGTTCAACTGTCATGTCTTTAATGTTCTCTCCTTTCTCTAATTGTCATTTGCTACTGTCTTACTTTCTATCAGTTCACTTTTAAAAACAAGTTTTTAGAGTTAGAAGAGACACACTCTGAAACCTCTCATTGTCTCTCAGCTGCATGGATATAATCCTGGATTAGATGTAAATAATCATGCAAATAGTAATACTGATGCAGAGCAATTACTTTAAATGTTCCATTCACTAGAACAACTCCTTAAACTACACTAATACTACAAATGTAGTGCTTTACAATGGGACAAGCTTTAAAGCAGTAACATATTTGATATATAGATATATATGGATTAGTTTTAATAAAATGATGAAGTGGCACATTGCTCTTACTTCTTGTGCTGGAATCTTTCAAAATAAGATTTAGGGTTTGTTGGTCCTGTGCTGATGTCCTGTGTAGAGATGCATTACACTTATCCTGATAGAACGTAATTGAGCTTCTGTGCCAGTTTCCAGAGGATGAGGGGGTGTGTCAGAGGAAAAAACACTCTTCACATCTTTCCTTATACTCCTATGTTTATCTGTTACTTGCTGCCAAACACTGGTTGGAAGATGGTGATGCATGGACCTGTGCAAGTGCCTTCCCCCAGTATTTGCATTGCTATGTATAGTAACTATTTGTTGCTTTCTTTTTTGGATTCCCAATACGAAAGAGGTGGTTTGTATTATGACATTTTTGGCTGTAATCTCTTTGGATCGTATGGAGAATGGGCACAGAAAGATACTGATAGAAAATGTTATTTGTGTTTGTTTTCCTAGACAGAGTGTGGTTTAAAATAATTTGTTTTGTTAAAATAAATGCTAAGTGTCTATTATATACATGCCTATTTTATACTGTATATAATCAGATATATCTGATACAGGTTATCTGATATATATCTGATAATCATATGTATCTGATTATATGTAGCATAAAATCAATATAATATCAGTTTACCTGATTCTATAGGTAGTATAGAATATGATCTATAGAAATATGTAGAGAATAAAATATATATAAAAATATAGAATAGATATCATATATTGTAACATGGAATCTTCAGGAACTGTAAACCAGAGTAGTGAAACAAAATAATAGACAATACATAAAAAAAAAGTATTTGACACCTATGCATAGTATACATATATTTGAGTAGTTTTTTGCATTTGAGATGACAATCCTGATACAATAATAAAAGTGCAAAGCTTAGAATTTAAGTAGCTGTTTGATACATGTTCTTAATGAAAGCAGAGATATAGTTACTTTCTAAACAAAACTTTTATTCTTTTTGAAATCCATTTCTGGAAGATTTTGGAGGGATACAGAATATACCATTTCATTATGTTTCTGCCTAACATGAAGCTCTAACCCGACGTTAATAAGTTTTTAATAATTGCTTGTTGGTATGTATTTGTAGTCCCAATTTCTATATATTGAGTTCATAGATTCTTTGTCTCCATTCTTTCCAGTGTTTTCATGGCACTGAGAAATATGCAGCGAATGGAGGAAACCTTAAAGCAAACTTTCAAAATCTCTAGATTATCTAACAGCTCTTTTAGATGTGACTGTGATTTTTGTAGAAAACACTGATGCATGGGCTAATAATGTAGTTACAAAATATTTTCTTTTTTCTTTCCTTGGCAAAATATCCATTTTTTTTTTTAATCTTTCAACAGTCACCCCTCCATATCTTTCTTACTCAAAAAATACAGAGCATTTTAATGAAATCTCTTTGTCTCCCATATTAACCTTTGATTTAATGGTACCCAATGACTTCTAATATTTCCTACTTCTTGTATTCCTGTTGCCAGTTTTCCTCTCTCTTTATGGAGAATATTTTATGGTTTTTTTTGAGTCTGAGTTCAGGAGCACAGAACAATAACAGTAAACTACCAATTAAACTCTTATTTTTCCCTCTTCTTTTAACAACTAGAGTACACAGTTCTGATATTTCAGTTTTAAAGTTTTAAGAGATTATATAACTCTTCTTTACTGTTAATCTAAGACTAAATCATGCCCTTCCGAGCATGATAGTTTGTTTCCTAAATACAGCCTCAATAATAATGCAGTGTTATTTCTAGGTTCCAGACACCTGTACATACTACTGATTTCACAAGACTGTTACATTGTACATCAGATCATCATGCTGTGACAGTTTGTTTATGCAGTCAATTTAAAAAAAAAAAACTTTTTGGATGTTTATTTGTCAAAGGCTTCCAATTTATATGGATTTTAATAGACTCTAAAATCTAATCTAAAGCCAACTGCAGGTTTAGGAAGTAATGAAATAATTCACATTAGTCACATTTTTCATTGAAGTTCCCTAGTTTTTGTTAGAAGCTAGCTGAGTATGAAGCAGGTGTGTTAGAGTGAAAAACTTTGTATTCACAACTCCACTTTTTTAGTGTATTAGTACCTCAGAGCTAAGAGACTTTTATTTTTAAGACTGAGGATTACTATCTAATATTATCCTTATATAAAACAATAGTTCTCATGTCATGAGTCGTGCACAATTAAGGTACTGATGCACAATTTAATATTAATGGTATTAAACAATTTAATAGAGAAACAATTTAGTAATTGAGAACTTCTGTAATTATTTTTTATTGTGTGCTGTTAAGACTGCATGCTGATGAATATAACCAATGTGACTGTAAATACCTGTGTTTTAGGCACATCAGTTTAAGATCTAAGGGAGATAAGTTTATAGAAGAGAATATCTTTTATTAGCTTGGATGAAGGAGGAGGCAAGGTTTTTGAGTACAGAAAGTGATTGTATAGAAAGTCAGATCTTAGGGAATGTAGCATTCCCACCTCATCCTCTCTTTTTTTCTTTTTTTTTTTTTTCTTTTTTTTTTTTTTTTTAATATTAGTTGGTCATTTTGTCCATAAAGCTTTAAGGTTTTGAAATATTTTCAATTCAAGAAAATAAAAAAGCATTATCTATTAATATAATATCTGAAATGATGCATTATGATTTTTAGATTCCAATCACAAATAGATGTGACTGATTTCTTGTTATTTTATGAGATATATTTTAAGTATATTATTAGAAATATTTTAATATAAAAGTGATTATTTATTTTTCTTAATGCACCACAGAGATACGAATGTGCTTGTTTGCCTGGATGGGAAGGAACATTCTGTGAATATGAATCGAATGAATGTATTTCAAAGCCTTGTAAAAATAATGGCACCTGCACAGATCTTTTCAACAGCTATCGGTAAGAGTTTCATCTTCTCACTGTGTGATTATGTTCCAGGAATGACAGACTTATGCGTCTGGTTATTGGTGAATGCTGTGTTACTGCACGAAGAAGAGCAAATAACCTCTGCCGTGCATGCACATTATTTGAAGACAACAACCATAACGAAGTGTAGATGAAAAATTAAACACATCCATTCAAAGCACTTAGCAAATGATCTAATTTAGAACAGTATTTTATCAAAGAAATTACAGGTTTTCTTTCTGTCATATATGTCCTGTAAGCACAGGTGATGCTTTAGGAATAAAAGTAGTGGATGTAGTTGTGTAGATTTAGATTAGGAGATTGTATCATTGCTGCCATCTTGTGGTTTAAAATGAAGACAAAATAGTAATTTATAGTAATTTACCTAAAATTTACAACTACACTGGGGGATAACCTGAGGATTTGACACTATTTACAACCATACTGTGAGAGGCCCTGAGGATTTGACACTAACTATATTACTTCCAACTCAAACACCAATCTTTTTTTTCCATTCATACATGTAAGATTAAAAAGTGATTTTGTTTAGCCTTATAAGGATAAGGACTACTAAAACAACCTTGAAATCAGTTTCTGTCATTTGTAATTACAGCTAGTGTTCACCTATATTATGATGTCAATATTAGGCTGATCATTTTTAATGTGAATGTAGACTCTGATAAATATTGATAGAGAGGCTTAAAACCACACAATGTAAGCAGTTTAGTGTACTCAGTCTAGTGGTTGCCCATTAAGTACATTTCTGATAATCATAGAATCATAGAATGCTTAAGGTTGGAAGGGACCCACAGAGGTTATCTAGTCCAGCCCCCCTGCACAAGCAGAGTCACCTAGAACACGTGGCTCAGGATTGCGTCCAAGTGAGTTTTAAATATCTCCAGAGAAGGAGACTCCACAACTTCTCTTGGCAACTTGTTCCACCGTCACCTTTACTGTTAAGAATTTTTTCTTTAAGTTCTGTGATAATGCAGTCATGAAAGAGAAAGAAAACCTACCACAGTTGAAAATTCCTCAGGTACCAAAGATAAATTTAACCAAGTCCAGTGCTATTGCTTTTATGCTCATTTGACACAGTTTATGATTAGCCCTGGTATAATTATGTTTTGAATGAAGGATGATTCTGAGAAGGAAAGAAAGTATTTTGGGTTAAACATTTTTTGTGTGTGTTGTGACATGAAATGAAACATGCTATTTTTTGTTGCTTTTCAAACATTTTTATTTTAAAAATAGTAAAATCAATTTAGGAAGCGGAAGATTTTGATTATAGTGAATGTTTATCATTTTTTCATACTGATTTATTTTGGGGATTTAACATAAATACTTTCCCTCATCCTAGAGCTGCATTTTTACATAGTATTAGAGGTACTGTTTTGATATATGATTTTGGTTCCTAATCCAATCACAGAAAAAGAAAACTTCCAATGAAGTTGAGAAAAATGTTAAAATATTTGTAATTGCTTTTTTCCCTTTCTTATATGTACTGGCTTATGAAACTTTTTTTTAAGACTGTTTTTATTATTTTTTTGTAGCTTGTGTGTTCATTGCTTGTATTTTTTATGGTCTTTGTAGACTAATAAAAATTCTTTAACTGCGTAGTCTATATGTGTCATTAGCTGATACCTGATAGCAACTTATATTCTTATGTGTTACAGTGGATTATATAGACAAATGTGCAGTTGCACCATTCTTAAGAAAAATTGTGGATCATAGAATCATTGAAGTCAGAAGGGACCTCTAGAGATCATCTAGTCCAACCCCCCCTGCACACACAGGGCCACCTAGAGCACATGGCACAGGATTATGTCCAAGTGGGTCTTGAAGATCTCCACAGAGGGGGACTCCACAAACTCTCTGGGCAGCCTGTTCCAGGGCTCTGTCACTCTCACTGTCAATAATTTTTGCCTGTGCAACTTCTGGTGTTTCAGTTTGTGGCCATTACCTCTACTTCTGTCAGTGGCCACCACTGAAAAGAGGCCAGTCTCATACTCCTCACTGCCTCCCTTGAGGTACTTATACACACTGATTAGATCCTCTCTCAGCCTTCTCTTCTTCAGGCTCACCAGGCCCAGCTCCCTCAGTCTTTCCTCATAGGGCAGATGTTCCAGGCCCCTGATCATCCTTGTGGCCCTGCGCTGGACTCTCTCTAGCAGCTCCACATCCCTCTTGTACTGGGGGGCCCAGAACTGGACACAGTGCTC
>JAWLRI010000197.1:755207-772417 GCA_034781795.1 Crypturellus tataupa | reverse complement strand
GGGGCCCAGAACTGGACACAGTACTGCAGATGTGGCCTCACCAGGGCTGAGTAGAGGGGCAGGATCACCTCCCTTGAGCTGCTAGAGACACTCTTTTTAATGCACCCCAGGATGCCATTGGCCTTCTTGGCCACGAGGGCACACTGCTGCCTCATGGTCATCTTGTTGTACACCATGACACCCAGGTACTTCCCTACAGAGCTGCTCTCCAGAAAGTCAGTCCCCAGCCTGTACTGATATCTGTGGTTATTCCTCCCCAGGTGCAAGATGTTGCACTTAACCTTGTTGAGTTTTGCAAGATTTCTCATTGCCCGGTCTGTCCAGATCAAAGTGGAAGGCAGCACAGCCCTTTGGGGTATCAGCTGCTTCTCAGAGTTTCGTATCATCAGCAAACTTGCTGAGGGAGCACTCTGTGCCTTCATTCAGGTCATTGATGAATAAATTGAACAGGACTGGATCCCGGGTAGCACTAACTACAGACCTCCAAATAGACTCTGCGCCACTGATCACCACCCCCTGAGGTCCACCTCACCGTCCACACATCTATCCCACACTTCCAGAGCTTGCCCAGGAGACTGCTGTGAGGGACAGTGTTGAAAGCCTTGCTGAAGTCCACGTAGATGACATCCACTGCTCTCTCCTCATCTACCCAGTCGGTCAGATAGCCATCATAGAACGCTATCAGTTTAGTCAAGCACAATTTCCCCTTGGTTAACCCATGCTGACTACTCCAGAGAACCTTCTTATCCTCCACATGTTTGGAGACAACAGCCAGGATGAGCTGCTCCATGACTTTTGCAGAAATGGAGGTGAGGCTGACTGGCCTATAGTTGCCTGGGTCCTCCTTCTTGCCATTTTTGAAGATTGGTTTGACACTGGCTTTCTTCCAGTCCTCTGGCACCTCCCCCATTCTCCAGGATCTTTCAAAGATGATGGAGAGCGGCTTAGCAATAACATCTGCCAGCTCCCATAGCACTCTCAGGTGCATCCCATCAGGGCCCATGGGTTTGTGGATGTCAGGTTTCTCTAAGAGCTCTCTGACCCAATCTTCCTCTACCCAGGGGAAGTCTTCCTCTCTCCAGGCATCTTTTCTTGTCTCTAGGGTCTGGGATTCCCGAGGGCTGCTCTTGGTAAACACTGAAGAGAAGAAGGCATTCAGTAGCTCTGCTTTTTCTTTGTGCTTAGTAACCAGAGCACCCATGCTGTTCACCAGTGGACCCACATTTTGCCTGATCTTTCTTTTACCATTGATATATTTGAAAAAACTTTTTGTTATTTTTAACAGACCTTGCCGCATTTAATTCCAGTTGTGCCTTAGCTTTCCTTGTCACATGCCTGCAGTCCCTGACAGCATTCCTGTATTCCTCCCAAGGAGCCTGTCCGTTTTTGCGCTTTTGTATACTGCCTTTTCCTGTTTGAGTTTTGCGAGCAGTTCCTTGCTAATCCACACAGGCCAGGATGTTTGAATATCCTGTCAAATGACATCTTACCTATTTTTTCCAGATAGTTTCTGGAAGCACTAAGTATATTGCAGAAGGTAACATGGCTTCTTCAGGTTTTCCTCATAGGTAATTATGGGTGAACAAAGTGAAGGATTTCCTGTTGTACAAAAGAAAAAAAAAAAGTTCATTTTCTGGATTGAGCAAAGATTGTTAAATCTGGGAATCTTGGATTTAGCAGCCACAATGAGCCACAAAATGAGCCTGGACCAATTTGTTGTATAATCTAATCCAATTTCATTTCAATCATTAGAGTTACCCTAGTTTACAGTCAAAGATATTAAAAGACATTCTCCTTGTTTTTACAATGGCTTCTACTTAATATCAGAAAGTTTTTCCCCCATTAACTTTTTACCATGTTTTTTTCTTAAAAACAACAGCAATGAAATAAACCAAAAAGTGTGGTCTTGAGGTGCCTAACCAGTGCCAGTGTGCAATATCTGACCCTGAGGCCACTTAGCCATGTCTACAAAGTTAAAATTACCTTCTAAGACAAGCTAAGTCTATCTTAAATGCCTAATAGAAAAGTTCTTTGGCTCCTGTTAACTTGAACTGTGCCTAGGAAATGCTTTGGATGAGCAGTAGGAATTACTCTGAGAACATGTCATTGGTAGATAGTGCAGTTATTTGACCTGTGCCTATGTTCTTGCAGTGTCTATTTTCCTGGTGAAAGCATAGTTGCTGCCAGTGACTGTGCAGAATTCTCTAAATTTGGGTGCAGGTGGGCACCCCCCTGTTAGTGCTTATCACCCCTTACTAGCTAGGAAATGCTTGGCCAGTCCTCTCTGGAAATTAATGGGATGAATGGATGACATAGCTTTCTCTTATGCTTTTGATAATGCTTGTTTATGTCATCAAAGTATTTTCAAATCCATCTGAAAAACAGTTCCTGAAAACTTAAAGTATTCTTTATGCAATAGCACATAAAATATATCATTATAGAGGAAAAAAAAAGAATAAATACAATGCAAAATAATAAAGAAAATAAAACTCTTGTTCCATGATGAGAAGAAGAATTATTGTTAGTTAGAAATTCTCCTATTAAGTTCTTCATGTACCTGGTACTGTTTGTTTTTTGAACCTTGCTGTCAAAACTAGAGGATCAACTAGTACCCCAGGACTGAAAGCTTTTCTTTGTGGATTCCTGGTTCGTTCCATCTTATTCTTGTTCAGCTTATTCTTGTTCTCTTTCTCCCTGCTGTCTTTTCAGTTTGGCACATGGTACAGCAAAGAATTGAATTTAGAACCATTTCATGTATTCTCTTTCAGTGCACTGTGTTCCTGATTAATTCTCACTGCAGCATAAACACTCAAATTATGTCTCTGAACATTTATATACAGATACATCTGTTGTCAGCTACATTTCCTGCTTGTACTGTATCCTTTTGTGCTCTTTTTTTTGTGATATTTCTGAGATTCTACCTTAATAACATCAAACCCTAATTAAAGCCTTTGAGTCTCCTGTGCTATTACCAGTTTACAGAGAAACTTTTAAGTGAAAATCTCTTCAGCTTTTCTCACAAAATAGCAACAGTATTTTCTAGGTGAACTGGTATATCTAATGAGGTTCAGTTGTTTCAAATTTGACTTTGATCCATATGACAGGAAAATTTGGAAAGCTACACAAATGTCTTTCCACGGGGCTCACTTCTTTCTGCATATCCAGAGAACTTGCACTTTATAATCCAGCTAAAATACTGAGTTATGTTTTGTAATATATTTATTTCCAATACACTGTGTCCCTCTAATTCTCATTACATTTCACCACATTTTATTTCACAGCACTTTATTCTCCATACATGAGTTATTTCTGGACTCATTTAGTTTATCTTGTCCTGTGCTTCCTTAGCACTACTAATTCGGTTAGTATCCATGCCACAATCATCTTGTTCCTCTTTACTCATATAAAAGTTTACACTGAGACCAAATTTAGTCTTACTCTGTCTGCTTCGTGTTACTTGCTCAATTCATTCTCAGATTTAATATCTCACTGTTTAGCTTGCCCCCTTGGGATTTGAAAACAAGTCTTTTAAAACCCAAAAGCTGTTTATTCCCCTCTTTTGGAGAGGATTTATTTGGAAAAAAAAAAAAAAAAAAACAGAATTGAAAGCATGCTTTACATATTCTGGAACTATAGACATTTTTTTCCATTCTAAGAAGTGCAATCAGGTGAAGTGCACTGGTGACTTCCGGTGGAATTATGGGTGTGTAAATATCTCAGACACAAAAGCATGTATATTCGTGCATTATATTTCTAAGATACATTTATGAATCTTAAACTATGAAGGAATTAAAGAGTAAATTGTGGCATGATTATAATTTGAACGCTGAGTTCAGCCTGCCTTCTGTTTTTACTGGCACTTCTTTTAGCTATTGCTGTTTCCTGTCTTTTTTTTTCCCACCTAGAAGCAGTCAACAGCTTTTCCCACAGATGGTGATCAGCTTGGCATTTAATGGTCCCAGATGCCAAACTCTGGAATGCTTTTTGCAAGCTGCATCTGGCTTCCTATCTGGCATTTCTTTGGAGTTCTTTAGCCAGCTCTTCCTCTGTTGCTGCAGAGGAATCATTTGACTATTGTGTGTCTGATGAGTCTTTGCGCTGAACTTGTAATTTTTCATCTTAGTACCAGGTTATGTATGAGCCTCTTACTTGAACCATCTTCAGAAGATTTATGTGGTCAGTCAAGAGATGTGCTAATAAATTACCTAAAGAAAAATTATGAAAGGCCAAATAAATGTTTGCTCCAAAGTAGCAAATATCCTATTGTTTTAATCACTGCTAAGGCTACTAACAGTTGGAAATGTGTAGTGTGGTGTTTGTCACACTTCAGTATGTGATAGCAGCTTTAGGGTTTTGACTGCTTTAGGCAAAAAACAAAATATTGCTGTGTTTTCTCAGTAGCATATACTAAACAGTCATTGACATTTTGCTTCCCCTAGGGTACATTTTGGCCATTATTCAACAGTTTTTGGAAAGCATAGGAGCACTTCCATTCAAGACCTCAGTGAAACATGAAATTTAAAATAACAAACAATAAATACTTGGAAAAGACTTCCCCCACATCACACACCAAACAACTCCTCAACTTTTCCTTCATGAATGGTAGAGTTATTCCTCGTGGTATGTTTACTCATTGAGCGATGCATTTTGAATAAGTATTTTATAATCTTTTTTTGGATTCCTATACCTAAAAAGACATGAAAAGGTCACTTTGATGAGCACAGGTTAAGAGGAGGGTGTGCAGAATGTACTTCAGGTATAACTTTAAGGGAGCATGAGAGTGCTTATGGTTGTTTAAATATATAGTTTTTTAGGGCCATTGGAAAATAATACAGCATTTCTAAGTAAATAATGTCTCAAATGCCTAAGTGCAACTAACAGAGGCAGCCAAAAGATGTGTCAGTTAATGGAGCAGTTTCTGGATTCTGTTTTGAGATATACTGGATATTGTGGGAATTTCTAGGTTCATCAGAAAGCTACTGGGAGCTGTTTAAAGAACTTCAGAGTGCCTGCTGCTGCCAGGGAGGGAGATCTATCTTGGCTATTTGCCAAGGGCACCTTGACTACTAGTGAGCTCTAGCAGCTTCGCAAGAGCTCTGTCAGCTCAAATCCCCAACCAAAGGTTGCTCTGAGCTTTTTGTTTCCAGCAGTGGTGCAGCAGGTACTGGCAGCTTATGTAGCTAACAGGCTTGGAACCCAGCTGACAGAGGTTAGATGCTTTGCTGAGGACAGTGTTTGTGTGCTCAGGTGTGGTAGTGAGGTGCTACTGGACAGGCACAGACCCACATCAGAGACCTCAATCCAGAATGAACTCCTGGGGAAGGACACATCACTGCAGGCCTGGAGCTGTGGAGATTCTTGGAGCCTGTCACCAAATCTAAGACCTGAAGAGACTGTGTCTTTGACCATAGAAGGTATGTGCTGGTTGAGGATCTCTGTTGCAAAGTAAAGAAGCTTGGGAGGTGATCAGCAGACTGCACAGCATCAGAGATGATAAAGTCTTCTCAAAAACTCTACAGGTACAAGAGTTTGAGCTCTGAACTATGTACTGGAAAAACAAGTAAGCAGTGTGTGTCCTTTTCAGTTTGGCAAGTAGAGATATCTGTGAAGCCTTGGGATTTCTGGCAACTGTAGGATAACTGTTGCTTCACCTACTGATCTACAGCTGCCATAGTAGAAGAGGAGGTGTTGGGAGGACTATTCAGGGAAACATCTGAGTGAGCCTACACCAGAGGAGTTGAGTGATTGCAGTCCCTGCTGTGATGGACAGAGGCACCTACCTGCTGACCTGACTGGCTTGCTATCTGCAGAGGTTTGCCGCTCAGATCCAGCACTGTGTGGCAAAAATGCCAGGGGAAATGAGCATATGAGGTGTGATGTTACAGGGTGATGTGGACAAGAAAAAGATCAAAATCATCAAACAGCTACAGGTATCCCACCTCAGCAGTATGCACAGAAATAAGTAAGGGCTAAGAGGGTAGCATGGAGGGGGAAGATTTTCTCATGAATCAACATGATTGGGCATCTGAAGTACCTGCACAGTAGCAGAGAGCAGAAGGAACAGGCGAGGAGTCAGAGCTGTGCGTACAGTTAACAGGGCTACAAATCTCACTCACTGGACCACAGAGACAGGATATCCTGCATGACTGGAGTGCTGAAGTGGAAGGGTGCACACTCTTTTGGGGGGGACTGGCTGCCATGGTGAGGAAGGGGGCTTGTCCTTTATGTGAGAGAGTGGCAGGGATGCCAGAAGCTCTACCTGACGATGGATCATGAGTCAGCTGAGTACCTATGGGTCAGGACTAGCAGGCAAACCAGTAGAGATGATGCAGTGGTGGATGTCTGCCACAGATCACCTGATGAGGAAAAAGTAGCCAAGGCCTTCTTCAGACAAGTGCAGACAAGTCTCTCTAACCACTGAGGTCTGCTGCAGAGACAGCAAAACAAACTATAAGCAATCCTGGAGGTTTCTGAATGACATGGGTGATACAGGTGTTTCCTGAGAGGTGTGGCCAAGGAGTCAATGAATGTTGTGTTCAGTCACTTTGCAAAGATAGAGAATCACAGAAGGGTAGGAGTGGGAAGGGACCTCTGGAGATCATCTAGTCCTACCCACCTGCTCCAGCAGGGACACCTAGAGCATGTGTCACAGGGTGGCATCTAGGTGTTTTTTGAAGATCCCCAGAGAGGATCTCCACAGCCTCTGGGCAGCCTGTTCCAGGGCTCTGTCACCCTCACTGCAAAGAAGTTCTTCCTCACATGGAGATGGAACTTTCTGTGTTTCAACTTACACCAGTTACTCCTTTTTTCTCTCACTGGCCACCATGGAGAAGAGTTTGGCCTCATCCTCTTTATATTCTCCCGTCAGGTATTTATACATATTGATCAGATCTCCTCTCAGTCTTCTCTTCTTCAGGCTACACAGGTCCAGCTCCTTTAGTTTTTCTTCATAAGGTAGATGCTCCAGTCCTATAATCATCTTTGTCGCTCTCTGCTGGACCCTCTCTAGAAGCTCAATGTCCATCTTGTACTGGGGAGCCCAGAACTGCACCCAATACTCCAGGTGCAGCCTCACCAGAGCTTAGTACAGGGGCAGGATCACCACCCTCCACCTGCTGGAGACACTCTTCTTAATGCACCCCAGGATCTCATTGGCCTTCTTGGCCATGAGGGCACATTGCTGACTCATGGTTAACTTGTTGTCACCAGGACTCCCAAATGCCTCTCTGCAGAGCTGCTTTCCAGTAGGTCAACCTCTAATCTATATTGGTGTCTGAGATTATTTTTCCTGAGGTGCAAAACTCTGTACTTGTCCCTGTTGAACCTCATGAGGTTTCTCTCTGCCCAGTTCTGCAACCTGTCTAGGTCCCTCTGAATCGCAGCATAGCCCTCAGGAGTGTCGGCCACTCATCCCAGATTGGTGTAATCTGCAGACTTGCTCAGGGTGCACTCTGTGCTCTCATTGATGAACAAGTAGAAGAGCCCTGGACCCAGTACAGACCTATGCAGGACACACTGGCCACAGGCCTCCAGTTAGGCTTGGCCCCGTTTATCATGACCCCCTGAGCTCTGCCATCCAACCAGTCCTCAATCCACCTCACTGTCCACTCATCCAATCCACACTTTCTGAATTTCCCCATGAGCATGTTATGGGAGACTGTGTCAAAAGCCTTGCTGAAGTCAAGGTAGACAACATCCATGGCTCTCCCATTGTCCAGTCAGCCAGTAACCTCATCATAGAAGGCTATCAGATTGGTCAAACATGACTGCCTCTTGGTCAGAGATGTGAAGGCTGCCAACAGTCTTAGCTGAAGTGACTGAGGGATGGTGGTGTTCAGGATCCTGAAAGGCACAAGAAAGGTAGAGAGTAGTAGCATAATCCTGATCTTCAGGAGAGCAGACTTTGGCCTGTTCAGAGACCTTCTTGGGAAAATCTCATGAGAGATTCCTGGGAGAAAAGAGATCCAGGAGAGCTGGTTGATTTTTAAGGGTCACCTCTTCAAAGATCAAGAATGGTCCACCCTGATGACTGGGAAGTCAAGCAGATGTGACAGGAGACTTATGTGGATGAACAAGGAACTCTTGACAAAACTGAGACATGAAAAACAAGATGTAAGAAGGCAGAGACAGGTGACTCAGGAGACATGTAGAGACACTGTGAGCATGTTGGGATTGGACTAGGAAAGCCAAAGCCCACCTGGAGTTAAATCTGATGAGGGATGTGAGGGTCAATAGGAAAGGCTTCTACAAAGGCTTCCTTTGCACCAAAAGAAAGATATGGGTCTACTGCTCAGTGGGGCAGAGGACCTATGGCAAAGTGTGTTGAGAAGATCCGGGTAGTGAATGCCCTCTCTGCTGCCTTCTTTTCTGGTAAGACTCACCTTCAGGACTCCCAGAGGAAGTGTGCAGTTCCATGGACCCTCAGTGTAGGAGGATTGGAATAGGAAGCACTTAAACTGAACATGCAGGTCCATGCGTCTTGACAGGATTTACCTGTAAGTGCTGAGAGAGCTCATCATGATGTTGCGAGGTAACTCTCAGTAAACCATCTAAGACTTCTACTACAAGGGTGATGATTAAAGCAGGTTGCCCATGGACACTGAGGAGTCTCCTTAGAGTTGTTCAAAACTTGCCTGGACACAGACATGAGAAAACTGCTGTAGTTGACACTGCTGTGGATAAAAGGGATCAGACTGGATGATCTGTAACCCATCCACATATGGAGCATCTGTGGCTTTCTCTAATCATCTCAATTTTTATTTTGTTAAAATGCACATATCCCTCAAACTTCTGGGTTTACTAGGTGATTTTTATTATTAAATTTTGACAAAAGTATGACTAAACCAGCACAGTTACTGTGCAATTCAGATGTATTTTAAACAAAATCTGTTCCTACACCTGATATATGTGAAGCTTGTGCAATTTCTTATTTGCATTTTTTCAGTTCTCATCTGTACTTGGGGATTCTGACATTTTAAAATAACAAGTTTTGTATATGCCTATAAAATAATATGAATATCATAAATGTAATTAATAAATTCAGGAATAATCAAAAAACTTAGTGAAGCAAATACATCCAAGTGATATTAAACAGTTTCTGGTTATAAAAAGATTTGTTTGGAAGCATTTAAAAGAAAAAAAGCATGTTTTCTCCTTATGGAGTCCCATTCACTGATGAGGTGTGGAGAGGAGGCTGAAAATCCCTTCCCACTTGAGGAAGATCCACAGAGCACATTGAGGTGTCTTTTGTCTTTCCTTCTTCAAATCTAGGCATCTAATTCATTGACTTCAAGGACATGTTAAACTGCGTAAGAGAAAATGCACAGCAAAGTCGAGATGGAGCTGGAAGGTCATTAAGGGAAGGTCAAAGGAGAAATCTGTTGTCTTCAAGGAACATTTTTTAAACTACTGAAGCAGTTTGAAGTATGTAAGAACAGTAAATTTCACTAATGTGGTGGCTTTGGAAGGCATGGAAATTCTTTGCATCTAAGGATGAGGAAGAAAGAATAGTAGAAACCAGATAATTCTCTAGCAGTGGAAAAACTGACTTTGCAGATGTTTGCCCAAAGCTGGATTACTGTGGAGAAGTTTTGTTTTATTTTTGTAGAAGAATTTAACAGTTTAATTTAGCATATGATCAAAGACACTGAGATGAAAGAGACAGAAATTAAGAGAAATAGTTTGGACCATCTCGGATATTCTTGTTTTTCAAGTTAAGAGAAGTTGAGTATGCTTTAAAGGTGCATATCCAAGCAAAAGTACCAGATGTAGTTAAGTAGAGATGATTGATTGACCAAAAATGCCCCATTATCTTTGTTACCTTCTTTTTTTTTTTCCCTCGTCAAAACTGTTTATGGTATAATCCTGAAAGTGAGTGCATCATTTTTAATAATCAGTATTTTTCTGTTTTCCAGACCTTCAGTTAAAGTCATCTCCCCATCATGTTGTATAACAAAGGTAGTAAAATAAAAATTCAATGACTATTGTCTTTTTTCTTTTCTTTGGCAGTTTCTGGACAGCATCAGAAATGCTAACTATTGCATAATAAATTGCTAACTAATGCCCTAACTATTCTTTGGGGAGAGAGTGAGAGTTAAAACTAGAATGGCTAGAAATGAGATACATTGAACAAAAGAATGGCTGAAAAAGTATTTGAGAGAGAGAGCTCACTACCTCATTGTTTCTAATCCAAATCCATTAGAATGTATGTCTGTTGCAGACGATTCATAATGGGCTCAATTTTGCTTGTTCTTTTGCCCTTCATTTAACAATTCCCTAAAAGTACATGGACTTTTTTTTTTTTTCAAGAAACTCTAGGAAAACAGGAAGTTTAAATAAACAAAAAATGGTGCTGACACTTTAAAATGTCCCATTAAAAACAAATGGAAAACCATCTGTCACTGTTTGCTACAGATCAGATGTTTCGTGCATCGACAATGTCTAATACATGCACAAAGGAACAAAACTGAGAAAGGATTATGGGCGTTGCTTCTGACAGTATATCCTTTTGAAGCATGGAGAATGGATAATAAGCAGTTCTATATAAAAAGATAGGATGTAGATGACCATTCTTTTTACTCTAAAATCTATAATTTTCTCCCTGTGATAATGGGTCGTTAATAACGGTGCTCCTATTAAAACGGTTCAGACTTCATCAATTTGATAGGTATTGTTAATTTTACCCAGCTACTTCACGAATTCTAAGATAGTTAAAAATCCAAATTGTCATAAATGAATTGCGTAAATTGTCATGTTCAGGAGATTTAATGTTACTTTTGTTTATTTTGTAGTGAAATAATCTTCCAGACAAAGTAAATGTGAGAGTTTGTCTTACTTTATGCAGTATTTTCCATTGAAGTAGATGAAGATTTTTTTAAAGTAGAAATCTCAATTTTTATATAGCTAAGAATGTACAAGAGTATTTTGCAGAAAACATTTTCTCTATCTTTGGAGATGAAAGGTGAAAAATGAAATCTTGGTGACTAGATTTTAGTTGTGGCCACTACTGCACTCATGAAATATTATCTGACTGAGACAATATTGATTTCCATCAGGAGCGATTAGGTGAGTAGATTATATTCTCGTCTTCAGGGCATTGGGAAGTGAAGATAATGTATACAATAAATAATTCCACAAGACTACTAAAAGAATAGAATATAATCTAGCCTAGGTGAGAATGGCAGAATCTGGACAATAGCTGATAGGAGTAAAAAAAAGAAGGATTTTTTTTTTTTTCATTTTAAAAAATCATTATTATGATAACAAATTTAACAGTCATCTGTAAAAGCTTGAAGATTGCACTACCAATTACAGAATTAGTTTTGGAGATGAATCTAACAATATGCTTAAAAATATATATGCAGAAAAGTATTAATTAGTTAAAACAATTTCCTCTTTGAAGTCAATGAATATTATATATATATATATATATGAATGACAGGACAATATGGAACAAATGTGTGTGTATATATATACGTACATTGTGTGCAGTAGTTCTAATATAAGTAAAAAATATATAAAAATTTTACATGATGCATAATTAGGAAGTGAACATAGTCTTGCCCACCACTAGTTTCTACAGGTTATATAATTTTAGTTTATAGTCTTCTTGATTCTGTCTGGATTTTAGGCTGTTCTGTAAGAATGAAAAAAAAAAAAAAAAAAAAAAAGAATTATTTATTTAGACTACAATTACTGCCAGTACTGTAATTTTGTCTAAAACAATGCTAGCTCTACAGCAATATTGAGCATACTAGGTAGGATCTGTAATTATCACAGTTGCTTTCACCAAATGCCACTTCAGATGTGTAAAAAAAATCTATCACAGTGAAATAGGAAGGCTTTGTCCTTGAAGGTCACAAGAAGAAAAGGAGAGCACAAATATAAAAACCTCTCTCTCCATGAGCCTCCCTAAGTATTGTTATGGATGTCTCTTAGGCTTGTTCATTCCTTCTCTGTAAGGGGCACTCATAAAATTTTCATAGGTTTGCTCCATTGAAATAACTCAGTCAGACAGCCTGAGTAGAAACTTAGATTGTTTGTATTACAGTAGATATCAAAGATAGATAAAGACATAACTGGCTCGTGGAGGCCATTTCAAAATCATTTTTGTGGTTTGCTTTTATTGTTTTATATCAGGACAGTAATCTTTTTAAGGAAAATGCTATTTTTTGAAATGCTGGTTGCCAGGAAATGACAAGAATTCTACTTGGTAGCAGCATCTGTAGTAGCAAAATCACTGCCTCATCTTGTGACTGTAGTATTTGAGCAGAATATATATATATATATTACCAATCATTGTGAAACACCGACTGAGCTAAACTTAAATATTCTTACTTTTGGTCTTTTCTTGTTGCTTTTATGCTTGGAAGTTGTGGCACTCAACTATAAAATACAAGCTTTTCACTTACCTTTTCACCTTAAAAAATTCTTCTCAGGCCTATGTTAGGTCTTGTCTTCGGTGAATTTCATTGTGACAAGGTGAAATGTTACTGCCCCAGCTATTTGTTGGAGGGTACAATCTCCATACTGAATTAGATTAAAAGTAAGAGATCAGCTTGACATCGTAGCTTAAATCATTATTGAAGGTCAGTCAGAAATAGTGGAACTGTTTCAGTTTATGCAAAAGTTTATTTTTTTCTTTCTATTGTTTTGATTACAAATTTGAGAATGAAGATATCTTTGCTCTTTAAAACTTTTCCTAAATATTTTCTAGAATACCCTAAATATTCATGACAAACTCTGTAGCCTTTCCAAATGTTTTGTTTCATATAGACTCCTTTTAAAATCTTAGTTTACGTAGTTAGAATTAGTATTGTGAGAACTGTTTGTATGCTAAATGATTTGCCAGATAACACTTTGATGTATAACTACTGATGGGTGTTGAAAATGCTTGAATACTACTCTGAAAAGTGTATAAACATTGGTGTGATACTGCTAAGTGATTTCCTGATGACTTTATCTGTTCCGTTATATTATATAGCACAGCTGTCCTTGGTTATCAGTTATTTACTGGCAGATAAGTGATTTTAGGCCCAGATATTTAATAAGTTCTATATTTGGAATACAAAAAATAAGAAATGTAAGAATGTTATTTAACATAGGTTATTAATCCATTTTGTTCAAAGACTAGTTTCTTTATGTCAAAACAGTTCTCTTCTTGGATTTGATACTGCCTTCAAGTCAGTCTGAGCAGTCATAAAGTTTCTGATATCTCCTTGGAGCTTAGGTAGAAGTAAGTTAAATATCATTTGGCAGTGCTAAAGGTAGTTGAAAAATTAGCTACAGAACAAAAAAAGTATTAAAAAAGTTTAAATAACAAGTGTATGCAGAGTTGAGGAACTGTCAGCAAATAATGAGATAAAATGTTTCATTTATCTATCTCATCCATTCCATTTTCTGCTCTTTGACAGTAACTGAAGCACCAAGGTTTTCATTGCATATATCAATAAACGTCTTAATTTTTGATGGTATATTTTATCAGACTAGACTAATAATTCACTCTTTCAGCTGTAGGAGTTGGAAGGTTGCTTATATACTGAGAAGTGAACAGAAAAATGAGAGTATAGGTGAGACCTGAGATGAGATCTATTCTAAAGATAGATGTAGACATCCTCCAAATAACTATTATTTTATGTGTAATTTTTGTGTCCTTACATTTTGTAGTGCTGTGGCATACTCAATCGTTGGGAAAATGCTGCTTGTTGAAAAGGATACCCATTACATTGTTTCCTTGGGCTACTGAATGGAGTTGGGAGTTTTGAGTTTTGAGTTTGCCTTGTTTAAACTTGTTGCTGTGATAATGATTGTTATTCCAGTTTGTGTTGAAGGACCATAGGCAGTAAATCTAACTCTTAATGTTAGTGACAGTGGATAAAAAAGGGATATGTATACTTAATCTCTTTTCATTTTGTAAGGAACAGAAGTCTAAAGCAGGTTTATATAAGAGATGATATTAATGCAGACTTCACTTTTACGTGTCAGAATGCATAGACACCCTGTGTCAGGTCTGCATTAAGCAAGGTATTGGCACTTCCTACTGAGAAAATTCTTTAACACACTGAACTCAGATCTTTTTTTTTGGCCTTCTGCTGTGTTGAGGGCAGACTTTCCAAGCTGCGTTCCATAGTCTTCACATGACTTGGACACCCTTCTGATGTAACTCAGAGACTGGAGGAGAGGGAAATTCCTAGAATAATTCACCAATGATGGCAACATTGACGCTAGTGTTTACAGATGAGGCATTGAGATGAGGCGTGGCAAGAGGTGGTTTGCTGAAGCAGTGTCTAAAGGACTCTGAAGCATGTAGGAACTTCACGATACAAGTCACACGTAAATTGAATCTGATTTTATGTCTATATGTCTTACTGCCTACCATAGTCTGAATTCCATAGAAGGAAAACCCCACATCCATGCTGGAAAGAGGCCACAACACATCAAATTTTTCCTCAGTCAGGGCAAAGGAGACACCACAACTGATTTTTTTGGTGTGCAACCATTGTGCAATTTAGACACAACCTGAGGAGCCCAGGGATGTGTGGCACAGTGTTTTCCTATGCCTCCTTTTCTTGAGTTTGGAATTCCCAGAGCAGGCCCATTGTTGTCAGGTTTTGCCTTAGAACAGACACTGCATTTTAATTCCTAGTGAGCTATATGAGTGAGCTACTCAAGAGACACATCTGAGAATGCTATATCTTCCTTAATGAAAATCTTCAGTGGTTGTATTCTTCTCAGTACAAACATTCTTTCTCATGGTACCCTCCAGTGACAGTTGTAGTGATTTTTAATTTTAACTTTCTATGCTGAAACAGAAACCAATTTAATTTCATTTGGCTTTGTGGATTGAAAGATTACCTCCAAAATCCTTCTTGAAATACATATGCAAACAATTTGATGGATCTGAAGAGAACCTGGATGTCCTCATCTCTATGGTCCAGTATTCAGGTTACATATTTTATGTACTTAACAGAGGCATCTAAGTTCTGTAGCCTATTTGCACTGTTTTCTTTACAGTAAGTAAAGACAAATAGATTCCTCCATAAAGCAGTTCAGTTCATTTGAGATTTGAGCTTTTAAGTTATTTACCTCTCCCTACTGGAAAAGTAGGAACTGTGAAGTGATTTAGCTAACATTGCTGGACATGCCTGTGCCCAACCTGTGTGAAGTAAATCTGCTTGTCATCCCTAATTACTAGATGTTGGTTGTTTTGCAATATGTAATAATTCTGTGCCTGCAAACAGCAGTGCTTTTAGATGAAATGAAAGAAGAAGCACTCACAGTGCATGCAGTGGTGTCCACTCCTGGACATTCAGTCTATGTGATAAAACTATAAGTAGTCTGAAGTAAATCCACCAAAATACCTGTAATAAGTATGTCCGGTCTGCACCAACTGTTTTCCGGTATGGATAGCCTTCTTTTATGCCTTGTTTCTCAGTATATAGTTGTAACCTTTTTACTGCAGAAGGATAGAGATTGCTGGCATCTCTATCTCATCCTAGCAAGGAGTCAGGATACTTCTGGATGTGCAGGGCAAAGACAGCTTATCTCCCATTGCATAGACATAGCCAGCAAAACTAGGAAATTAGTCTACATGTGTCCTTTTAATGACACTAAGGTGACTTTGAAAATGGTATGTTAGATGTCTTTTGCAGAAGTTCCTGATGCTTTCTTTCATTCAGTTCTTTTCAACATGAACTGCTGCAATTTTGAGTCTTGGATTAGTGTATTACTGCCTAAACAATTTATAGTCATTTGTAGTATTCAGATGACAATTCTGTTGAGCCCCCTAGGACAAGGATCATGGTAGTACCAATGGCTAGTGGTATCAAATCCTAGCTATTTATATTCAGTCAGTTTAAATTTTGCTGTTACTGAACACATAATACACAAATAACTGTTCAGTCAGTGAAGTTATGTAAATAGTTCGATAATAAATACTATATTGTTTTACAATTAGTAAAAGTATTTAGCTTATGACATGCATTGAATTGGATTGCATTCAACAACCTTCATATAAAACAGAGAAGGAGAGTGAAAGTTCTTGTAACAAATTTAACCAAGTGTCCTAGGTTATGCTCATTATAGACTTTACTGTAGAGTTTTTTTTGTGGATTCATTTCATTTCTGATATATAATGGCAGCAAGGTCCATTTCATTTACAATTCATGCACTGTTTTTAGTCATCTTACTGTTAGATGTATTTTTCATTCCATGATGGACACTTCTTTGAGGCTTGAACAGTCATGCACATAAAAATAAGATCATCTGAGCGTGGCTGTTATCAGCTGCTACCATTCCCCATCTATTTTATCTTTACTTGGCTATACCTACTTCAGATTCATCTTGAAGACTGCAGGCTAAGGCATACTTTCCATTATGGAAAACTATTATTTTCCATAATAGCCAAGCTGTACATCTCTGTTACATTAAGAATTTTAGATATATACAAAGATCATTATAACTGTTGATAAAAGTGAATGGGCTCTCTTTTATATCATCTAATTGCTAAGCTGATGCTCACCTGTCAGTTTATTCTGTGAAAGATGAATTGCTTTCTCTTCACCTATCGATTTAGCTTGTGGAGAACGGTGATGGGAAAGTGGTGATATTTCCTCCTGTGGGGTTCATTTCTTGCCCTGCACATTTACACAGTTTGCAAAGATATTTATCACTTGGCCATGGCAGACATGAGCATATTTGGGAATCAGAATCCCAATAGATTCTGGGTAATGGATGAGCTCATATGGATGAGCATCTTGACTATTTCTTCAATTAATCTTTTTATGCCCTTTATTATTGAAATAATAAGCCATACTATTCTGTACTTCATTGCTAGTGAAACTTGGCACAGCCATATTGATAGACCAAGGAGCTGAAATTCTTTATTGAATAACTACAATATTGGTATTTTCATACCACTTGCTTGCACAGAATTGAGAAGGTAAGAGGATAGTTTGATCCGTTCTGCCTCCTTTGTATACAGTAGGAAAAAAAAAAGGTTATTTCCACACCTTTTCATTAAAAAAAGTTTTGTATGTCAGTCTATTTGTCTTTACTGATGTGAGAAGTACATTGGATCACTGAGTTTTCTATATGGCCTTAAAAAGGAGGAAACAGTGACTTTCCAGGAAGGTATTGTGCCGGATGGGCTCGGGATTCGGCAATCCAAGGACAAAAAAATGGACTTAATGACAATGACTCATTTAATCAAA
>JAWLRI010000197.1:726369-753528 GCA_034781795.1 Crypturellus tataupa | reverse complement strand
TTCAAGGTCTGGATTTTGTTTCACACAATGCTTATTTATGACTCTACAGATCATAAAAATTTTCCATCTCCAATACATGTATGGAGAATGAAGGAACACCCAATGCTGATTTCAGTTCAGAATTTAATCATGTGAGGTCTGTGTAGTGAAATAAATACATGAAAAAATGTTTCTTGTGCCTCCATGTAAAATGCAACTTGTAGTTGTGTTTCCTGATTGTGTAGTTGTAGCTTCTTGATTGAAAAAGAGCTGAACTGCATGGCAGGTATTGTACTCTCCCCAGCACACACATGCAGAAGTTTGGAGAGGGGAGACAGGCTCTTATATTTCAAACTGTTGCTTCTGTTGTGTTTGGTATGAATTGGGTATCAGTTTCCTTAGAACACACTGTGGTTCTGTTTGACCACTACTAGTCTGTCTAACCCAGCATTTTGAGTCTTTTCTACAGTGTTCTCTGGCATACTGTGTGACGGGAGTAGGTAGAACATGTCCCATGTAATACTTGCCCTTTGTCAAAGGGGTTATAAATGGAGAAAAAACTTCACTGTTAGTTTAGTGAATGCTTAAAGGGTCTAATAGTATAGGGCTGAAAAACCTCAGTAATAGCATAGTTAAAATTGTTGCCCAAGAGAACTTGCCATTACCTACCTTTCCTCTGGCATTAGGATCACCCTTCCAGTGTCCCAGGAGGTCTGAGATCAGTGGTTTACTCAGAAGGAACTGGGTTGGGGATGGAGTCTTGAGACATCATCAGCACACGAAGGTCTTCGGTGGGGGTCTTTGGCCACCTTGGATTACACACGTTTCTTTGCCACCGCCCTGCTGCCCTGCGTGGGGCTGCCGGCTGCAGTATGAGAGCTGCTGCCACCCCAGTGTCATCTCCCAAAGGGCTCTTGTCTGCCAGGGTGGGGTGTCCCCCTCTCTGGAGGCGGTGTGGGGGCAGCTTGTGGGTTCTGGTGCAGGCATGCAAGCCAGCAGAGCCCACCTCAGGCCTGAGACTCTGCAAAGCCAGGTCGGCACTGAGCCTGTGGCCTCAGCTGGACAGGGCAAGAGTAGTGTTTAATGAGCTGAAAAAGGGAGAGCTTTAGGAAGCCAATGGATAGAGAAGGAATATATATGAAAGTGATGGCAAAGGGAGGCTCAGAATGGACTTCAGCAGGAGGTGAAGAGACCAGGGTGGGAATCTGAGAACACTTGGGAGTTACATATGAGAATGGAGGGCTAAAAGAAAGAGAAGAACAGAAAAATTCATAACAGCTTTTTTTGAAAGCTGTTGGAATATATAAGATGCATCAAATCTCTGCGGAGCAAAGAGTGAGATTTCAGGGAATAAAAGAAGATGTTTCTGGAAGGAAAAAGGAGAGAGAAAACAGAATAGCACAAGCCTCTGATGACTCTAAAGTGTACCTCTTAGGAATTTTGTGGTATGCGTTGGTGAATGGTACTCCAAATTTGAAGCCCTGTATCTTCTGAAAGTAAGCTCTCATTGTACTACTTCAGACAATTTAATAGCCTCCAACTTAGGAAGAATAAAGTAATCACTGACTACTGCATCTTTGCAGGCTGTTAGCTGATTTGATTGAATGTGCAAGAGAACACAAACCCTTGCTGTTGAATGGACGTTATTGTATGTACAATATCTGATAGACCTCCTAATGTTCACTTAACATCAAGATATGATCACACAAAGATGCAGGTGAATGATGGGCTCAGTGTGACTGAGTGTTCAGTTCATGAGTCCAGTTTTTTTAACTAGACTGCTAAGAAAACACAGTGCTAGAGGCTCTTTTGCACTTCTTGCTTATAATATTATGCTCTATATAGATACTGACATCTGGAACAGGTTGACCTGAGAGATTGTAGAGTCTCCATCCTTGGGGATATTCAAAATCCAGCTAGATTCCTCATCATCCTGCTCCAGCTGGTGCTTTTCTGAGCTGGGGCATTGGTTTCCAGAGATCCCTCCTAGCTTAACTCTTATGTTATTGCTAAAAAGCATCCATATGATTTGATTCCTTAAAACTCATAAGATAGCATAAGTCAAGTGATACTAGTGTGCTCCATTGGTATGTCAGAAAGAAAAAGGATGTTCAAACAGGTAATAATCAAGTAATTTATAACTTAGCTGATCATATAGCATTACAGGAACTTATAGCTTAATAGTATTTTTTTGGATATCCATTTATGTCTGCAGGTTGCAATTTTTAACTGGGACTTTGTTGTTGAAGCAGGTAGAAAATTTGATAAAACCATTGTTAAAACTTATGTTGATTATTTTTCATTAACTTTTTCTTCATGGAAAGCTCTTAAATCTATGGAAAGCTGTATGGAGAGCTAACAGATCGTACTTACAGAAGCTCATCTGTATGGGAAGAGCTCTGTACAGATAAGGCATAATCAGTATTATATATTTTTAAGTGAATAATTTCGAGAAAGCAGTCATGATACTATAATATTAAGGAAAATATTTAAGTTCAGTTACTTAAAGCATGAATACAATATATGGAGTAAGGCAAATTAATTAAAATGAGAAAATCAAGCAATATTAAATCAGACTTCATCAATTAGATCTGCATCTAACTGGATGTGCCGGTATATAATTCTGTTTCAGGATGATGCTATAAATTGCTTTGCTGCAATAGAAGAATTTTTTTTTTAATTAAAATTACATTTCATAAACCCATTATTTTCAAGAGAAAATAACATTATGGCTATTTTTAGTCAAAATTTGCATTACAATTGATTGTACAATATAGAGCAGAAAGAGCCTGGCTGTGGAATACCACTCTTTTTGATATTTCTAATGGGTTATTGTCTCCTTGCTTTTCCTCATAAAAGTTACAAACAAGTATACAATTGAGGGGTGAAAACAGTAGATTTTGTCTGCCTAATGGTAAAAAGAATTATAAGTAAGTAAGTCCAATGTTTTCATAATTAACCTGGAAATGTATGATATACCTTATTTAGGTATTGACTGGGATTTAACTTAAAAGTCTGTCACTCTTTCATGTATAAGTACCTTTTTATATCAGGAAGTTCATGTAGTATTTTCAGCTTCTAAATTTACAACTTAATCTCATGTATGTAGAAGTTGGTAATTCTATTTGTTCATAGGAGAAAAAGCAGGAAATATTTTCCAGTTTAGAGTGTTAACTGTTTATTAAGCTTAGGTAATTTAGTTTTTAGTCCTTCTTCACTTTTATGAGTATTTAGCAGATGGTACTTTTTTTTTTTCAGATATCCAAAAAAAATTGTATTTGCACATACACGTTTTAGTACAGTACTTAAGCTTTCTATGTAGATATAGAGAGTTGATATATTCTGGCTAAAAATCAGCCTTTAACTTTGCAGAATTTCTAAAGAAAACATAAAAATCAAATCATATTCAAACATACAGGCAACAGATAATTCCGATCATTTGGTAGTAAGCAAGGGAAATGTGAAAATACCCTTCTTCCATTGTACTTAAGGGAAAAATTTTCCCTTGCAACTTTGAAATCTTCAGGAAATTGTAATCTATGAATCTATCATCATATTCGTGTCATAGTAGGAGTTGGTATTTCTCTGTTTCCTAAGTTAGGTAATTTACAATCAGATATATTGTGGTTATGGGTACAAATTTTTCTCTTCTGTGTTCTCAGTATCAACCCTTCACAAGAGCATATACTAAAAACCAAAAAGCATTATGAAGATTCTTCATTTTTCATGCCTTTGGCCTTCTACCTTCTTTCTTAAGGGTATGCCTAATGCTACCTGCTACACATAGCATGTCATGTCTTCCCAAACATTTGTAGCTACATACAGGTTTCACACATATGAAAATTCATTTCTCAGGTCTGACAAACTTTGCATACCACACTTTATAATCACTGTGGGTGTTGTTCAGAAGCTTAAAAAATAGAGTTTACAGATGATTCTCTCTACATTGACTAAAGCCAAGCATTTCCCCAAGTACATACATCCTGCACTTAAGAACAAAACATTTTTCCTTTGCACAAACAAATTCTGAGAGAAGAACCTCAGTACAACTTTTATTCATAGTGAAAACTGCCACAGCTGGTAGAAGAAAGGTATGCACAGAATGGTATTATTGATTTTTTACTTCTTTTAATAGAAGTAATAGGACATGAATGGACAAAGTCATTGATTCTTGTTTTTCTGCCAAGTCTGCACCTCTTTTTCAGATGCACATGTACAGCAGGTTGGACAGGACCAGACTGCAGTGAAGATATAAACGAATGTGATGCAGAACCGTGCCTGAATGGAGCCACGTGTCACGAGTCTGTTAACCAGGGGCACTTTGTTTGCGTTTGTCCTCCGTTCTATACCGGTGACTTCTGTCATCAGCGCTTCAGTCCCTGCGACCTGCCTTACAATCCATGTGTAAACAACGCAACCTGCCTGGCACAAGCTGATGGAAATCCGCTGTGCATTTGTAAAGCAGGTAAGAGCTGGCATAGTTTACCTTTTCTATTGTCTGCAGTACTGCAAAGTTGTTGCAAGTCTGTATTGTGTTTAGTGCTGTGTTTACTGAAATCAAGCCTGTGTCCCTTTCAAAGCACATACAGCTTTCATGAATTACAGTGGTCAGTCAGTTACAGTGAAATACTGGTATGATAGCTATTTGTCTACTCTTCTTACAGTAAAGTAATTAAGTATATTACATGGATCTTTAGATTCCAGCCTTCAGATTTGTTGCTTCCGAATCAATAGAGACAGATATCTGGCCAGCAGACCCAGCAGACTAAATTGATAAAACAGACAAGCAGAAATAGACAGAATATGCACAAATTGTTAAAAGTACAAAAACTGGGCCAGGTTAGGCCTAGTTCCTCTTCTCACAGAACTGCAGGAAGGTGTGGTGCATTGAGGGAGTGCCTTTCCGCTGTCTATTGAGCAGAACAGATTGGTCCCTATCTTTATGCACAGCAAGCAAAAGCATAGCAGGCACCTGCAGCTTTCCTGGGCCACATCTCAAAAACCCTTGCCTTACCCTCGATATACAGGAACTGCTAAGGTGGAACAGAGCAATACCTGAACTGTGCAGAACATTTCTAGGTAACGCTGCATAGGAATTAAAGAATATGCTAATTAATTAAAACGACTTTGGAAATTCAGGGATGCAGAATACAATTACCAAACCTGACATTTAGGCTGGATTTTGAAATCATCATCTGTATACGTATAAGTGGTAGGTGAGTTGTAGGGGCCAAAGATAGCAAATAAATTAATTGCTGTGTTAAGCCACAACAGTATTACTCATCTTACTGTTTACCGAGTTGCTAAGATGCAGAGATAATAGGTACAAGTCATTGCTGTTAAGAGCTTGGGTTTCTTACTCTTAAGACAAAGGTTACTATAAATTGCTGATCAGAGAAAAAAAAGGTCACAGGAAAGGCATGCTGCTCATTCAGTGTAGGTATAACACTCAATAGTATGACAAAAATAGAAAACAATTTTTAATATAATATATTGATTTTGAAGCCTTCATAAGAAGTGAACTGTAAAGAGTCAACGTAATTCAGACATCCCACAAAAGAGTCTATTTGAAACATTTTTGTGCCCCTTCTCTTAAAGATACAAAAATTTTGTAGCCAGATTCTCAGGGAACCTTGAAGGATTCTTGAAATTTGCAGCCAGGAACTTTCAAGAATCTTCAAGGAACGAGAACAGGAGTTACCTGAACCAGTATCATATCTGGTTAACAAGTCTTTGAAAACAGAAAATATCAGAGTATTGAAGAGGGGTAAAAGGTGTTCTTCATGAAATGAACAAATATTAATAATGAAAAAATGCTCTTATTTATTTAGGACTTTATCAACAAACCAGGAGATACAATATTATATAGAAATTTAATTGAAAGCCTTTAATGAGAATATTTTTTTCTCAATTGTTTTCCTTTCCTTGTTTCAAAATATTCCAAATCTGATTACAAAAGACCATAAAATTGATACAGCTGGATTATTCAAAGGCACCTGACCTGATACCATATGAGTTATTGATTAAGCAACTTGCATGATATGTAGTCAGCTGTCCAGTCATTAGATGGATTAAAATCTAGTTTGTCAATACTCACAAAATGTAGTTGCACATGAAGTAATCGAAATGAGCAAGGTGGTTGTAGGCCTGATTTCTCTGAAATCAGTTGTCCAAAACAATTTTATGTATGTATCAAATGAGCAGACAGTTTAATAAATCTGGTAAGTACACACATGAAGCACACATTAGTTCAGCTAATGCGGAAGCAGGCTATCTTTGAGAATTGCCTAATAAAATACAGTCAAAGAGTATGGATTTTGGAGCATTATGAAGCACTCCAAGATTTAAAGCTTCTATAGGTATGTATTAGGATAGTGCATTAGATAAGAGTGACTCAGAAAAAAGACATTAGAATTATTATCAATAATACTATTCATAAGGGCATTTAGCATAGGTCTTTCTTTTAAAGAAGCAACACAATTTTTGGATACATGAAGAAGTGGAGTTTATGACAGAAGCGAGGAAGTTATTTAGTCTGTCTACCATGACTTTGAAAGACCATCACTTAAATCTATGCCTAGTTCCAATATTGATCTTTAGAAAACAGTATTAGAGATGGGCTGTGAAATTAGCAGCAGAAGTCAAACTTTAGTCTGTGATGCTTGCTCATAAGAAAAAAAGAGATTTTCCACTGACTAGAGGGAGCTGGGCCTGGGATGCCATAATGAGGTAGAGAAGACAAAAGCAGAGAGGAAAGTGTACGAAGCAAATATAGAAAAGTGTAGCCATATTTAAAAGTATAAATTATTCACAGTCAGTCTTGATATATTAGATTAGCACATAATAACTGAAACAACTTTACTGAGAGATAGTGAAACCATAGTTAGTAGGAGTATAGAGCAAAATTGCATGTATTTTTTGTCTTGTATACAGCTATAGGGAGTTGAAGTTGTCCATTTCGGCTGTTTTGTTGGCTGTCCAGTGACTGCTTTGTGCCATTTTGCTTATATGCAATATTGAATGTTTCTGTTAGTTCTTCTGAAATACTTCATACAGAGCAGAAAGTAACAGAGAAGGAAAGGACAACTTTAGGCATAAGTGACAAATAGTAGAATGTTTTATTACTTCATTTATCAACACTTTTTTTCCATTCTCAAAGAATTCAATTCTTGGAATGAATCTTAATTATCATAAAGAAAGTGTAATACTGCAAATGACATGATTTTCCTATATGAAATATGAATTTAATATAAATAACATGAAATTATTTGTAGCTGAGCCTGGACAATAAATCCCTCAGAATGTCTAAGAGCCAGAAAGAATAAAGAGAATTCATGCAGAATATCCAAAGAACAAATCAACTGCATGTGTGATGCAGGGTCAGTAAACTAGAGGATGGACATAAGGCCCTTCTGTTTTAGTTAGTGTCACACTGCAGAGTGTGGTAGGTGCATAACGGCATTTTGAAGGGAAGACAGGACCGTCCTTTAGAAACAGTGCATCTTTCTAGGGTGACTGTGTTCTCTGAAAGAGCCAAGATACTATGAAAAAAAGAATATATTAAAATGAAGAAAAACAACGAAAGGGTGTGTCGCAGATTTAAACCTTGAAAATAGCATGTGTAATTAAAAGGAATTAAATATTACAGATCAGGTTGTTCCCATTATCGTAGTGTAAAAAAAATGAACAAAGAGTTGTCACGAGATGAATCTGTGACTGTGGAAGAAAATACAAGTAGGTAGATACCAGAACAAAGCAAAAATGCAAATGTAAAGCCTTGAATTATGACATAGCACATTTACCTGTTCTAAATAAGCAAAGGAGATGTTATTTTAATTTCTGCAAGTACAGAAATCCATAGAGCAGAAATTAGTGCCAGCATTGTGCAAGTCCATATCAGCCTATGAAAAGAAAAAAAAGATATTTTGTATTAAGATATAAAATTGGATCCATTTACAAGGATACTTGAAGTTGTAAAAACAGCAATGAAAGATACAAGGATGTAATTACATCCCTGAGTTGCAGTCTGGACATTCACTATTGTGACATTCTCAATATCACATGACCTGTCAGTTCAAAGCCTGATGATCTAGAATATATAATGAAAATAAGTATGAACATGCATTTTAATAATCTTAAAACATGTGGGATGAAGTGGGAATGGAAAGAGTTAAGGATGAGCTTCTGTAGGAAAAGATGGAAGCTACAAGAAAGAGGGCTCTAGGAATGATATCCTTTCCCCCATATAAAAATGACTACTCACTTGTAACAAGAGTATTCTTGATGTGGACCAAAAGCATGTTTACTCCTAGGGATAAAAAACTTGTCTTTTGATGTAAGGATAATGACACCCAGAAAACAAAGTTTAAGTTCAGAGGGTGCTAAAAGTATAGCTGTTTTTAATAATCCTGAACAAGCAGTACAAGCAAGATGGATACTTTCATCTTGGGAGATATAAGTTATTATAAAGGACAGACTGTAAAAGACAGTTCCTGAAAATAGTCATATCCAAGGGTTGTAGATATGTCTGTATTTTAAGAGCAATAGTAAAACATAACACTTCAAGAAAAGTTTTTGAACTTTTCCAAAATGTTTGAGTCTTGCTCTGAAATACCTAATGCAAAGTACAGACAAAATACTTAAATATAAAATTAAATTCACAAAAGCTGTCAGTGCAAAATCAGTTTTCTGACTAGGACATTTGAACGACAACAGGCAGACTTGATATTGAAATGTGAGGCAAAGGATAGGGTATACCAAAGGAAAATATGAAACATGGGAAAATCTAGATATACAAACTTTACAGAGAATTAGTAAAGCAGAAAATAATTTGCCAATGTAAAGAGTGGGCCAGAAAAAAGCAGGTGTTTGGTCAGCAAAGATTTTTTTGACAGTGATTTATGCTTATGAAAGAATTGTAAGTTCTGATACCAAGAAACTAAAGCAAGGCACTGTGTGTTCATACCACAGCTTTATCTATTTCAGAAAGAAGGGTTATTTAATCAGCATTTGACTTAGTCCAGTAGCTTTTTAATGAGTTAAGAAATTCAGAAGGGAAATGAAATCAATGAAAAAGGTATTATTAGAGTAAAGCCACCAGAAAGTGTGGATTAATTTGACCAGATGTAGATGTCCACAGCATTAAAGTTTATGCTGAGCTGGTCTCCCTGTACTCCATTTATAGTCAATGGAGAGAGAGAGAGAGAGGCAGTTTTGTAAGGTAATTCATTTCTTCCAAAAATAGGCATATAAAGTAAGTCAGATGGCTAATGCTGTAGAAATACCTATTTCACTTCACTGACTACAAAGGCAGCCTAGGACTTTTTGCTCAGAAGGCAGATGGTCTGAATCCCACACCAAGTGCCTATTTCCTGGTTTATTATTTCTGTAGAGATTTTTCTCTACATATTTCTGTGAAGCACATCATTTTACATAAGAGTAAAAGAAAAGAATGGAGAACAGCAAATTGTGTCTAATTATATCACACAAGTAATGAGAAGCTTTGACACCTTATTTGTGTTCATAATTTCATTACTAATTATGTTTATTTTGCAGATAGCAGTGGTTATCAAAAAGACATGATTTCAGCAATTTTCAGTGATGGTCAGACATGTTAAAAATCTGAGACCCTGTCAATGTGATTAAGTTCCATATTAGTGAATCCTGCGTCCTTTCCTTCTGTGTGGTGCCTCTGCAGAGGTGAAACTAGAAGCTGGGAGTACCAGCATAACTGGTTTATGCAGAAGAGATTGTGTGGGTTAGTGTACTGGAGGGCAACATGTGCTGTGTTCCAGGGAGAGGTGCCCATAAGAGGTGTAAGGATAAGACTCTGCTGTGTTTGTGCAGAAGCAATCACAACACTCCGTACTGGCACTAGCCTTCCTACTTTTTGTTTATCTACTCTTTCAAAAGCAAAATTCTGTGGTTCTTTAACATAGAATGTTAAAATGTGCAGCTGCACTTTGTGCGTCTCGGCTCTTTGCAGCTTACATAGGTCCCAAAGATAGAGTTGGGACATGCACTTGCTCTTTCCATTATTTCAGAGAAGCAGGGAAACAATATAATGTGTCCCATCCTAGGCAAGAACATTTAATGCTTTGTCATTGACACGGATGGGAAAACTACCACAGCGTGTTGAATCTTGTAACCTATAGTAAGATTTTACAGTAGTCTAGTCTTTATGTCGGCCACTTTGCGGGGCGGGGGGGGGGGAAGAAAAAAACTGAGTTCAGGAAACATTTAGATTTTCTGTATAGAAAGCACCACTGGGGTCAAAAATTCCATTTTAATGTCTTAGTCATGTTTGAAATAACAAAAAGAGACCTTGTGAAGTATTTGGCTGGAGAACTGCATTAAAACATTTGCATGTGTTACTGATTTGTAATTTGCATCCTAAGTTTGACAGTTGGACATTAGCAAAAGCAGCAAGTAGTTACATTTAAATGTGTCAATTACTTTCATATATGTAGTACTAAATATTGTTATGGTAAGATACATTACAGCAGGGTGCATTTTTTCAGTCTTTCAAGCAATGTACCACTTTATAAAATAGTTTGCTTAAAATAAAAATGGTTCTATTTTGTAATACAAATTAATTATATTTACAGTTATAAACTAAACATTAAGTATTCAATAATGTTTATGTTGGCAATATTAAGTGAATACTAATTTAGATAGTGCAAATCTGTTTCAACTGGTAACACTGTTCTTAATAGTATAATTAATATTTTAAACATTTTAAGTCATTTTAAGCAGAAAACAGATATGCTTTCTATTGCATTATCTTTTATTCTTACACTACATGAAATAATCTGGAAACATGTCTACACTACTGAGTAAAAACTGCATCTATACATTATTTATAGTTTAAATATCAAAAGATGACAAGTTTATGTTGCAGCAGTTGTAGTTTAGAAATAAAAATATTATGGTATTGCTCTATGCTTTAAAATACATTTGAGTGTAATGTAACATGCAAGAACTCAGTGAGGCCATGTATGTTAAACCCATGAGATATATTGAAGCTTCAATGTGCAGTATACTCCTACCTTATATCAGTTCCTCTTCAATTTTTTTTTTTATCCTTTTAAGTGGAAATTAGTATTTCTGTTTAAAGTTTTAGTTGAAAGCAAAACTTGTTGAAATCTTCTATAGAAATTGTCAACATGGTTAGTAATTGTTACTTTATTTTACTTTTCCCTTGATTTTTAGTAATAAACGAGAGTAAATATTTCCTAGGTTATTGTTCAATAATTATTCAATAGTAGGCTGAAAACATAGTTACAGTTTCATAATGTATCAGGATATCTGGTGATATCTTCTAGTGAAACCTGCAGTTTTTCTATTTATAGGAGTAATACTCTGTGATTCTTTGTAATACCTAAAATAGCATGACTGCTATATGTATGTCTCACTTGTGTGATTTCCAGGTTGCTATATTTTGCTATGTGCTGCCAAAATGTGTCTACATAGTACTCTGTATACTCAACATCAGTATTATTTACCAAAGAATTCCATGAAACATCCATACCGAAGTAGGGGCATCAGGGGGAAGCAGAATGATGAATGCCTTCCATTTTCTGTTTTATGTAAATTAATGTCAAAACAGTGGTTTTTTTTTTAAAGGTGGTTCCTTCAAATAGGATCACAAAAGAATAAGAAAGCATTCCATGCAAGTTCTGTTCAAGTTCTGTTAATGTTTTGTTAGCTTCAGACTCTTTTCTTTATGAGTTACTTTAATTTTTTTACATGTATCCTTTTTCTTTCTGTTTGCTGCTTTTCAGTGAAGTCTCAAATCCCCTGGCTATTGACATAAGCTACTAGTCTGCAGGAAATTCAGTTTCAGAAGTGTCAAACATTACAAATAAATGAAAAGTCACCAAAGAGGAAGTTGGTTAGTGGTGCTGCTGTGGTCCTGGTCTCACATTCTGCGTGTCCTGATTGATTAATCAAATCAGAGATACAGAAACACGTTCCTGCCTTTTCTGTTATTGTTCAGTGGCACTGGGGAGCATGTATCAAAAGAACAACTCTTAAAAACAACTTATTGTCAGCAACTGCTGTCTGATTGACATAGCTACTTCTAATACTGAGCTATAGTTGTGAACTAGTGTGTCAAAAAATAATTTGCAGTCGTTTTACCCTTATTTTTTCCTTAAGCAAGCTGTAAGCAAGTGATAGATGGAAACACAAGTTAAAAGTTAAGATGCAAATTGCACATACTGCAGATACCAAAATTATTTAAATCTTGGTTCTGGTTCTGACCCGTTTGCAGATAATAAGCTAAAGCATTCTGAATTTAACAGTGTTGCCTGTGCTGAGGAAGGTACTTTAGAGCAGTCCACTGTGATGGAGATCATTTATCCTCTATTACGGGATTTCTTTTCAGGTGGTTTTATGGAACATTGTACAAATAGGGAATAAATCATTCCAGTTCACACTGAGATTTTCTAGAAAAATCTGTATCAATCATACGAAGAACGAATTAGCATCAAAACAGTAGATGACTGTAATTAAAGAGGTAGTTTGGAATACATTTGCAGCTTTCACTACAGTGAAACCTGTTGTTACTGTGATAATAATGGTAGGAATGTGATAGGAATGGTTTATTGTCTACATTGGTGTAAAAATGTGGTAGAAAAGGAAATAATAAATGCAAGTAATTCCATACAAAAGAGAACGTATATTGGGAGGCTGGAAAAGTTCCGTGGCTTTACATGTTTCCCGTTTTAGTACAGGCAAGTTCTATCTTTAATACAAAGACAATTCTTGAAGCAAATGTTTTTAGCGGTCTCTTTTGGTCAAACCTAGTTTTGAATTTCTCTCTTTTTTTTTTTTTTTTTTGGTACTGTGAGATGTCTGTTTTATATTAATTGGTTAGTCAGAATAACCGAAGGATCCATGAAATGTGTCAGGGACTAGTCCAGCATTGATAGGGAAGCAGTAGGGCAAGCCGTAGTCTTGACAGCATTTCCTGAACACAGAACAATTCAAAAAAGACTTACCCAGTCTGGAGGTCATTCAGTAGATCTGTCCTATACTGTATGTCTTCTGCTGAGTCACACTGAATCGAGAAATTCTGAAAAGATAAAAGAGATGACCCAGTTATGTATTATGGCCTGATAAATGGACTTCAGGAGCAACCAGAATTCAGTTTTCTCACTTTTCTGTTTTTTTTTCTTCATTTCCTACAAAGAAAACATGTATCTGATGTGTCTCATGAAAATCTATTGATTTACAAAATCAGCAGAAAAACTCACTTTAACTGTATTTTGGATTAGATCTTAAGGGATAAATATTTGATTTTGTCTAACAGAGATTCTTCAGTGTCAACATTAACCAAACTTTCTTGACTTTCACTGTATTTCATTTTAGCATAACTGTTTATTTAGGATAATAGCTGGCTCTTGTGGATGTGTAATGATGTGGTATGTTTTCTAAGAGCAAAATTAATATTTGTAGCATATAACTCAGAAAAAAAATCTCTCTAGTTAAATGTATATTTTGTGGTGGTTTACACAGGCACTGTACTGTTCAAGTGATGTACTGTGTGTATCATAATCACTTTTCCCCATTCATTTAAATATTAAAATATTTTTTCCCTTTTCTACTAACTTCTTTGAATAAATGTGGCCTCTTTAGCTGCCATTATGCACCAGAATATATTAATTATTGAATTAGCTTTTAGTTTTTGAAATTGTCCCACACTCCCAAAGCAAATGTTTTCAGTCCGCTATAATGGGTTACTTTTCCTCAGTGGGTTGAGTAAGGTGCTCATTTGTTTCATCTGCATCTAGAATCTCTGGTGCTTTAGTGTGTGATAGACTATGTCTCAGGAAGGGAATACTGCTCTTTAAAGCAAGGGAATCAAGATACTTGGAGAAAGTTCCTTTAGGATGGAGCCACCGAGGTGTTTGCTGCCATTGGTATGAGCGCCAGTGCACTGGAGGGCTGGCTGCTCTGTGAGGGAAGGCGGGACTGGGAGACCAACCAAGACTGCCAGGGGTAAGGGCCCCATCACAAGACCTGAGTGAGCCGAGGAGCGCAGGGCCGGTGTCAGCAGCCAGAGCCAACCAACATGTAGCCCGATCACCAGGTATGTGTGCAGAGATTTGACAAGGGCGAGGTGAAGCCGAAGGGCTGGTCCACAGGCTACGTGGCAAGAGGTGGGCATGGCTGCAGCACAGTTCAGTTGGGCGCCAAGGGCAAAGAACCTGTGCTTAGATGTATGCTCCAAGAGAAGTGGTCACCCCTGAGGTTTTTCCAGCCCTTGAAAGTTTCAAGACTAGCTGAGGTTTCTCAAAAACAGACATATGCATTATCTGAGTTAATCTTGAGCTCAGAGGGGATCCAAAACCCTTGATATGAATGATGTAAATGATCCACTCATTTACACTCAGTGTAATCTCTGTTTCAGGATTTGAAGGCACTAACTGTGAAATTAACACTGATGAGTGTTCCTCCCATCCCTGCCAGCATCAGGGGCTTTGTGTGGACGGGGTTAACCACTACAGGTAAGGAAAATACTTTGAACAATAGATGCTGAGTGTGATACAGGGAGATTTATCATTTAGCTAGTTATGTGGTCATTTGTCTCTATTGTCTTTTCAGGTCTTTAGTACTGTAATGAATTTTGTTTATTTATTTATATTTTTCTGTGATGGGTTTGGCTCATTAATCAGTTACTATATTCAAAGTCTTGCTACAGAAAAAAGGAAAACATTGTATAGGTGAACATGAGAATTCATTGTCAGGATACTTAAAAACTTCACAGTCTAATCAAAATATAATAGGCACATTGTTATTAGTGCAGTTAGTAATATTAACACTCACAGTCAAAATTGATGCAAAGCAGTTAAAAATGTTACACAAGGACACTTAAAATTATCTACCATTTCTCTCTGGTGTTAGGATCACTCTGCCAAGCTCCTAGGATCAATGATCAAGCTCCTGGAACTCTGTCTAGCTCCTGGGATCAATGGTTTTAGTCTTCTCAGAAAGAACTGGGGTGGGAATAGGAGTAGAGTCCTGACGTGTCACGAGCATCTAGAGGTCTTCATCAGGAATAGTGCTGTGTTTGTGGTGGGATGCTTGGGCCTACTTGTCTTATTTATTTTCTTACACCAACCCACTTCCCTCTCCTGGGTTTTCAGCTGGAGGCTACCAGGGGCAGTGTGAGAGCAGCCACTGCCCACCCCGTGCATACAAAAGGCTGGTGTTTGCCAGGCAGTGACTGTGGGGAGAAAAGGCTAATGACGTGCTAAAAGACATTTTCTAATGGTTAGAATAAATTGAAAATTTTAGACTATTCTGCTATCACCCTTTGAAATCTACCACATATCTTTTTTTTTCTTTTTAAGATAAAACTAAAAAGTAAAAAATTACAACTTCCTTTCCTAGATGCTCCTGCCAGCATGGCTTTACTGGAGCACTATGTGAAGTGGAGATAAATGAATGTTTATCAAGACCATGCAAAAATAATGGAACTTGCCTAGATCTCATAAACAGGTGAGTTACTTACTATAACTAAATGGAAAAAAAATCAGGTTTCTTCAGTTACAAAGCCTAATCACTGCCTGGAGGTTTGGATGGGGTCTACAGCATATGGCAAAGGTCCTGTGTTAAGACAAGGTAGGCAAATACTACTGATTCTGGGATTTGCTTCTTCTGTGACCCAAGAGAAAAATACAAGAAAAACTGGTTTAGGCATACTTGTTCTTTTCCTCCTTTTTGGCTTCAAATAATTACCTTTTCTAATGTAAATGTTTAATAAATTATAAATTGTAAACAAGGGAAAATGATGTATTTTGTGTTTGTATCCACAGCATTCTGCAGTCTTTTAGAGACTTGTGTCAGAAGAACTTAAGCCCTTTTGTCATTCCCCATAGTTTCAGGTATAATTTTTGTGTATAGTTCTCTCACTAATTTAGAAAACAGTAAATCACTCTGTTTACCTCAGAGATATGGAAATCAGGAAACTGTTAGTTATTTTAACATGGCTGGTGATTAGGGGATCACATTTTGGCACCAGAACATATGGATCACTTTACAATGTTGAAATCAAACATATTGTTTATTTCTGTTGATTTCTCTGGCATTCCCTTACCTAAAGATTCCTCTGTAATTGTGCACCTGGATACTATGGGTCTCTCTGTGAAATGGATGTAGATGAGTGTGAAACTCTGCCTTGCTTGCATGGAGGAAGCTGCATCAACAGGCTTGGAGGCTATCAGTGTTTCTGCTCCCCTGGATTCACAGGTATAGTCTGTTCTCTGCCACAGTGAAGAAGGATATTTCACAGATATTACATGATTGAAATTTTGTTGTAATGGCCTCAAATAAATCCAGGAAGAATACAGGAGATCATCTCCTTATTGGAGGAGAAATCAATATTAATTGAAACAATTTGATCCAGTTCTTGCCAAGTACTTTAAGACTTTGTTTACATTCAAACTGCTCGATTTATGGGTTCTTTAGTCAGCCAGATATTAAGCTGAAATATATGAAAAGAGAGGTTATATAGTGTAGGGAAAAAAGTGACAAAATATTTAATGGATAGAGATGTACTGAAATTTCTTGAAAATCTTTTCTGAGTGTACTTGGAGTGGCCAACAAACAGAGACATACTTAATATTTTGATATATTTAACTTAAGTAACCTGAATATACATAGGGTCATATGACTGTTTTCAAAAATATTTATAGTTGTCTGCCTCAAGTTGCATCATTTCAGCATACTTCTTGAGTAAAATAATTTATTCTACTCATCCTAGCCTTTGATGAGTATCAAACAAGTTAGTAAGATTAGAAAGGACTCAGCTGGCATCCACTGAACTGGGAAAAATGTAATTTCTCCCTGGAGCGAAGTGCAAGTATTCCTTAGAGAGTATCTGTGTAGCTGTGTATCCTTCTTCCATTTACTGTAAATCATAACTGACGAACAGCTTCTGCAAAAAAAAAAAAAAAAAAAAAGAATTTCACCAAAATTTAGAAAAATTGTGCATAATTCTCTTGCCTAAAAATAAATAAATAAAAAATCCAGCTCTTTAGAAAAGGCTGTGTTCTGTGTTCTTGGGTATCATAGAAACTTAGATGCCTAAGATAGTAGTGCTTTTGCAGTTTGACAAGTAGACTTTAAAACCACTGACTTCATCTTCATATATATATATATATATTTCTGTAATAATTTCCAGTTACAGTAGTAAGAAACAAGTTGCCTATACTGAAAGAATTATGAGACTACAGGTTTAATCTGAAAAGGAACAAGCAACTGGCAGGTGCTTTTCTTCCATGATTCTTCAATATTGACTAAATAATTTAACTTTAGTTCTTTTTCCTAAACTACTTTACCAATGAGGATAGTTTTTTTTTCAGCTATGATATTTGTTTCCTCTTACATGTAGCTATTGACTGTTAACAAATTATTTACTCTTTAGTACTTTCACAAGGATTCTTGTTTTTTCTGTAGTTAGCTACTTAGTAACAAGGGTATCACCTTGCATCACCCTAGTAGCACTAGGGTAATTAGGGGATCACTAGGTGATACCCAGGTTACTGTCAAACACTGAAACATTCTCTCAAGCTATCATCAAGATGATAGACTGAAGATCACTTAATTATAACCAATGTTTTTCCCCTTAAAGTATATCTGTTTCAACTGTGCAACATAGCAATTAGACTAAGTTTGAAGGAAGAATTCATCCACCACAGAGTGTTAGGTGTGTTAGTTGCTTCTAGAAATCTAATGTGAACTAAGAGGTTCTAAGAAGTCGCATGGCTCTATCTATCTGCAGCATCTTCCATTTCTTCTTGAGAGCAAGCATAAACTGGATGAGGTTTGAGGTATTAGCTGACCCAGAGTGAGTGAAAGAATTTTCATTTTCTGGGTAAGGTCTTACCAGAGTAACACTTAGCTCATCTGCTTGATGAAGGAAGTTTCAGTTAAATGGGCTTCTGCAAGTCCTTCTGTTCTGAGAATTCCACATCAGTACGCCGTGTACTAGTGGTTCAAGATTCTGAGAACTCTTTTTTTCTTTAACTCATTTTACCATCTATCTTGTTTCCTAATTTTACAACTGAGTAATAGCTAAAGAATTGTGTAGTACTGGCAAACAGATTTCTGTTTAAAACTAATATTCAAAATCAAAAATAAGTTTCCTGAGCCATTGTATGTAATGCAGGCATATCAGTTGTAATTGGAGGCAATACTTGCTTGCTATTGGAATTCTAATTTTTATAATGAAGCTGTTTTGTTTGTGTGTGTGCGTGCATGATTTTATTAGCCAGATCACCTTATTCCTTAAGAATTAGATAATATTCCATTTACAGAAAAAAGTATAGAGAGATCATTAATATTGAGAAAGACAATGGTAGAGCATCTCACTGTACAAAACATATGGCCTTTACTAGTAATAATAATAATACCACGTTACGGAGCTACACAGTTACATCATACAACCAATCGTTTTGTGCTGTTTCTGAGAACTCATTTAAGCCAGGAAATTACAATTATGAGAAAGCCAAAAAAGGTTATATTATTGTCTAGATGCTTCGCTGTTTAAAAATAGTATTGGGCAAAATCTAATTTCTGAATAGTAATGAACCATTCTTCCTCCTTCAGTGTGTATACATTCAGATAAATGCAATTGTATAATTTTTATTAATACAACTCTCATAGATTTCAAGAAAAAAAATTAGATTACACTATGTCAGTCATTCCTTGAATAAACTGATAAATTTATTTTATTCAACTCGAGTTTTTACTGTGAGCTGTTGCTTTCATTCAGTTTTATTTTAGATTATTTGAGACACTTTTTGGAAAGTGTTTCATCAATTGAATACAAAGTATTCCCACTCTTTACAATGAAACTGGTACTGTAGAAAAAAAAAACAAAAAACAAAAAAAAAAGTTTATCTTTTCAGTGTCCCTGTGAACAAGAAGCATATGTGAAGTGAATTTTTCCTTGACAAACATACAGAATTGTAAAGCAGTTTACTGACAGGTCACATTTTGAAGATTTTCATTGTTAACAATTGCAACACAAATAATTTTTCCAATTCTTCCTACCTGACAGTGCCATTTTATTGGCTTTATGTCACCTACAATGTAGAAAAGATAGCTGTTCAGTTTCTGAGGCTGTCATGCTATTGAATTTTAGGTAATGAGAAAAAGCACTCTAAGTCCACTAAATATTGGCATTTTTGTGCTTCTGAATTTTTAAAAGCGTAATCAAGGCGGTACTCTTTAAAAGATATATTAACGGTGTATTTCTAATCTCACATGCAGAAATTTTGTGAATTTAGGAACAGCTTTTGATAAAAAAGAGAAAGTTCATTTAAAACATTTGGGTTGATTTAAGTATTGATTTGAGTTTCAAAAATGTTTTAAATTCATTTTATAGAGAATGCAATCTTTGTTGGTTATAATTCCTAAAGTTATAGATATAGCAATCTGAATGGAAACTGGAAACAAATTGCAGTATCTTAAATGGATTAGGCAGTTATTCAAATACTGATTTATAGGAAATTATATATTAAAACATTATACATTATCAAACCTTTGTTTTTTTTATTTATCATGTAATTTACTGTTTTAGAGAAAGTAGTGTTTTAAAGATCCTCTAAAACTTTGACATCTTATATACTTCTTAATAGGAGGCATTTTTTCCTAAATTTTTCTTACTTTGTTTTTTATATTTTATATTGTTCATCATTTTGTATTTTATTTTAAATATCACTTTGAGCATATATATTTAATTAAATAATTTATTGCCTACAGAAACATTTCTTTTCTTCAACTCTGCTAAGATAGAATCTAGTTGCTGTCTTGCAGCTCATTAGACTCTTAAGTGAATGAACAGCTGAGATTGCAGAGTTCAAATGAGAAGTGCACCAAAATCAGATGTAACCTTTCTGCCAGGATGTAATTGACAACAACAGTGGTCTTTTTAGACACTAGACAGCACCTCGATCAAAGTGCTCACTTTACAAGTGAAATCCTGGGTGTTCAAGAAACTCTTTTTTTCTTTGTCAAAAATGATAAATAAAGTAACCTAAAAACAGTACTGTATGGAAAGGATGAGGAAAATACATATGGATAATATACAATAACCAAGTATTCTTTTTCAGAAGTGCACAAATTATTATTTCACTTCCCATCCTTTGATTTTTTGGCAAAATGCCTTCTAGGGATGGCTTTAAGCCTTCTCCTGAAGTAGCCTCCTGCGTGTGATTTGACATTGTCCGTCCTCAAATTGTCTGGCAAGGACACATCAAAGCTGCAGCTGACTCAGTGACGTGAACCTTCCAGCTCCCTCTTAGCCTCTTGTACTTTATTATGTGCTCTAGTTCTACCAGATAATCCTGACATGCCCAGCATAGAATTATTCCAGCTCTAACAGTTGTTACTATTCTCTTGTTTCTGCTCTTTAGCAAGAACATATGCAGAATATACTTTATCCATGTTGCCCAAGAGTCTTAGTAAACAGACTACGCTGTTTCTCCTTGATCTATGAATTTAGCATCCCAAAACTGCAAATTATTTCTTTAAAATAATGTGACCATTCCCTCCAAGCATGTATAGGTATTATTAATTTTCTCCAGCTGTTGCAACAATACCCACTTTATAGCAAAGCCATTTTTAAGATAATTTTCCAGACATATGTTGAAACATAAATAGTAGGCATTGGTTTTGGAGTAAGGTTTCTGAGTAGGTGTCAACATTGTATTGTCCATCTAAGGTAACATAACCAGCAGAGGTAGAGTCTGTACAGTCAGTGAATTCTGGCTGTCAACAGTGTGTTGTCCAGATTTAGTTGCCTGTGTACGGGGGTTTAGTACTAGTTTACAATGCTCAGTGTATCCCACTCAGTTGCTGTCTGACCCTCTCAAAGGTCTGGTTTTCCTCAATAGTGCTGGACTTAGAAATTGCCTTGAATGCCTGCAGGCTTCTCAAATGACACGTTGAGCCAACTTTAGGTAACTGAATCTTTCCCCCTAATGCCCTTCTTGGTGTAGATTTGGCCTAGTCTCCAGGTTCTCTTCATTGTTCTTATTAGACCTCTACTGACTATATTGGAAGCTTGGGCACTTAGCTCACATTACGCATCTGCAGCTAGAAACTTTAAGTTAGTTACCTTCATCTTAAGCTAAAAATCAAACTTCAGGTGCTTTAGTCTGTCTGTTGACCTCTTTGTCTCTGAGACTGAGTATTTCTCTCTTGCTGGACTTCCACCCTTCTGAGATTATATCAACGGACAGTCTTTGAGTATTAAAGGTTTGATTTTCACCTTTGATTTATGCAGATAGAAATAGGAAAACACTATTCTATAACTTGCAAATACAATTTTCCTACCAGTAGCATTAAGGCAAATCTAATTATGCATCTCTACTGGCTTTCTAACTCTTTTCTTCCTAATTGTCTCAGCTTCCTCTGGACTTTATTAGATATATTTACGTTTTATTTTACTTACCTGGAAAACAAAGAGTGTGCCTCCACAACCTGCCCTAGATGACAAATGCCACAAATCTCACAAATGATTATTAATGCACTTCTTTTGTTGCAATACTCATTATTTTCATTTTTATTTTCTTCAGTAATAATTATAATAGTGACATTTAAGTTGATGTTAATAGGATATTTGACCTGAGATGCGTTTGATGCCTCTAAAAACATAGTCCTAAATCATTAAGTTGCACTTAGTTTACTTTTTGTATCTCTGTCATTTTAGATATCTACCTAACTATTTGACATTAATTTTATGTGAAAATTGTTATGTTCTGTTTTTCATCTGTGACAGGGAAGCTTGTTTTGGTTCAAATGATTTCTTTCTTTATTAAAAGTCTTTACATATTCAGTAAATCAGTTAGTGTGCTGAATCCAGTAATTAGTATATTCACAGAACTCTATGTAAGAAACATTGTCTGACACAGTGGACTTATTAGTATTGATTTGGGTTTCATGGGCCAGAGGGTAAAACAAGTCTGCAGTAGGATAACTGTATATTTGCAGTCATGCAAGGGTCATGCAGTCATTTGCACCCTATGCCAGAGTGTACATCCATTCTCCATTGTGCACATCACCTAATGCTGTTCCATGGATTGGGAAAAATAGCTGCTGGATTCTCATGGACTTTCATCTGGTTTTCCTGCACAGTAATACAATTCATTGATTGCAAAAACATTAGTAACGGGTTTTGAGTGACTTCTGAGTGAAGTGTTTGTTTTGCTCACATCACTACATATTGACTGGGGCAAAGTCTTGAACCTGATTCTTGTACATACCAGAGGCATCCTCCCTCAAGGCATCTCTTTTGCTCTAGCTAATCTATTTAATTTTAATTATTTATATTAAGTGGAAAAAAATCAATATGAGAGAAATTCTAACTGTAAAATACCTGATAAGTAAACCACTGGTATATTATATCATCAGGCTGTTTGAAACCTCCAACCTTCACATGAAGCAGATTCAGAAACATTCACAGTCATTTTCTTTTTCAGTTTAGTGATGATTAAAAACGGTAATGGTTTAGACTCAGGTAACTTAAAGTGATTGGCATCCTGTACAGCACAGTTCCACATTTCCAAAAAAGATCTGCATGTGAAAAAAAAAGAAAAAAGCATCAGCATGGTGTCAGGCTCAGTTTAATTAGTCTTCTACAGAGGCAGGGTAGTAAAGCTAGATATAATGCCACGCTAACATGGCTGAAGTGTTTTTGGCCTCCCAGAGTTTCTCCTTTGCTTAGGAACTCTATGTTCCAGATGGGCTTGGGATTCGGCAATAATTAGACCAGAACGAGGTGACTACATTGAGCATTTATTCAGGTGAAAGCACATAAAAGCAGCAAAGTGTGGATAACTACTCACAAGGTGATACCTGCCCACAGGATACTGGACTCAAACATCCCCTTGAGCTGGCAGATCAGAGAGAGAGAGTTACTGACCGGCTCCCGCGCAGACAGCGTAGGCCTCAGGGTTAGGATTTTCTCCTTCCCCCTGCCTCTCTCCTCTCTCCTCACTGTCCTCTTTTATGCCTGGTGCATCCTGGCACGTAGGGTCAGTATGACCCAGGAGGCAGGCCGAGGGGGACAAATGCCACCTTCAGCTGTGCAACTCTCCCCGCTGAGTGCACAGGTGCACATGCCAGTCTGGGGTCCCAGCCCTCAATTCGAGGGTCCTGCCTTCCTCCTCTTCTTCCTCATTTCCCAGTGTTTGACTTCCAAAGATACTTGGAGGACGTCTGCGGTTAAGTTGGCTACAAGCCCAGTCGAGCGGCCACCTTCAGCAGGTTTTCGGAGGGGGCTGTCTGTGAACTGGGCTGAGCAGCGGCATCCCTGCTCCTTATCACTCAGCCTAGGCAGGCAAACATCTACCCTCTCAAGGTCTGGCCTCTGCTTCCCACAGGAGATTTTTATGATTCTACGGATCATAGAAATTTCCATCTCCAATACACTCTAATACTCTACTGCATTAAGCTATCTAGACAACTTTGCTTAGCTTTCTGCTTTCTAAAGTCGTCAGGTACCTACCTTCCCTTGTGGATTTCTGATGTGGATTCTGCTGAGGTTACCAAGTTAAATACTGAAATACTAGTAGCTGGAATGCTACTGGCTTTCTACTGGGATAAGAACAAGCTACTACATAGCAGCTTTTGCATGGTGTCTGTGCATGAGCTCTTAGCCCTTGACAAGTGCAAGATCAATTGAATGAGCTTAATTGTGGTATTGAGGCCTTTCACTGAGGCCTGAGCTGATGTTCTGTAACTTATTTCTACGTCTGAGTCCAAATCTTCGCTATGCCTAAGTTGTTTCCCTTGGAAGGTCAGAGAGATCACCTCAGTGGACACAGTACTGCAGATGTGGCCTCACCAGGGCTGAGTGGAGGTCAGAGAATCACCTCTCTCGACCTGCTGTCAACACTCTTCCCAATGCACCCCAGCATACTTTTGGCCTTCTTGGCCACAAGAAAACATTGCTGTCCCATACCTCATGTTCTTTGGGACATAAAGGTCCTTCTCTGCAGAGCTGCTTTCCATCAAGTCAGCTCCCAGCCTGTGCTGGTGCCTGGGGCTTTTCCTACCTAGGTGGAGATCCCTGCACTTGCCCTTGTTGAACTTTTTGAGGTTGCTCACTGTGCAACTCTCTGTCCTCTTGAGGATCCTCTGGATGGCAGCACAGCCCTCTGCCAGCTACTCCTCCCAGTTTTCTGAGGGAGCTTGGTGAGGGTGCGCTCTGTCCCTTTGTCCAGGTCGGTGAGGAGTGAGCTGAACAAGACTGATTCCTGGGGGACACCACCAACTGCAGGCCTCCACCTGGCATCAGTACCACTGAGCACAACCCTCTGGGCTCCACCATCCAGCCATTTCTCAATCCAACCCACCGTCCACTCATCTAACCCACATTGCTGGAGCTTTGCCTGTGAGCGTGTCATGGGAGGCAGACTCAAAAGCCTCCCTCCATTCAAGATAAACAACTGCTACTTGGTAGATGTCCAAACAGTCATTCCAGCATAAAGGCTATCAGGTTGGTAGCTCTACCATGTGAGTACCTATCTTACCTGTCTTAATTTACAGGTATATTTTTTAAACACAGCAGAAACATTCAGTAAAAATGAGAGTGCCCCATTAAACAATGACGGATATAGATAGCATCCTAACTTAACTCATCATCATCCTATAATCTATCAGATCAGTATTTCAGGGAAAAATAGAGGTAGGATCACTTTCTGAAGACTTTTCTGAGCTGCTTAAAATAAAAAATTCAGAAGTTAGGCTCATTGGTGAAAATCACTGAGAACTTGTAGTCAAATAATTGATCAAATAATTGATTAGGCCATTTGGTGAGAATCCAGATTACCGAGGGCCTTCACATATGTGGTACAAAGCAGATCTACAATAATGCAGCTGTTACTACTACCTAGGAAAGTAGCTGTACTTTGGAGCAAGTGTGACTTTGGAGGGGTCTTTGAATGTATTCAAGTGTGCTCTATTCTGTAAGAGCTACCAAGGCTCTGGGGATTGAAATCTCAATTTCCACACAAATTGCTCTGCCACAGATCCTATAACAAAGGAACCTTTAAGCAGCTTTAATCCTAGAACACCACAGAATAAGAATATGCATTATAATGCCAATCTATTCTGTGACACCATGATATTTCTTTGAGCTTTCCGTAAATTATAAAGGTAGTTAATGTCTAATTCTTTGATACTAAAATATTTTTAGTATTTTTAGAAAATAATATTTAAAATAATACTTTAATGAGCATTTATCATGGTAGTTTATTTTTTTTTTTCTGTGCACTCATAAAATATCATGATTGGAAACTAGTTTGATAAAATCACGGTTTATCATATAAAAGGTCTGGATATCTCAATCAACCATAACAGTAAGTATGTAAGGCACTGCCTACTGAGGGAAGGTTTCAGTTACTAGGACTAAAGCAGTTACTGCAAAACTCTACTTTGTTTTATTTCTGAAAAGCATGGCAGTGAAAGCACCATGGAATTTCTTAGGTTCTCTAAAGGTATCTCTGCAAGAAAACTGTCTTTCATCCTCTACAGAATTCAGAGAAGTAGGTAACTTCATAAAAAGTATTTTGTTCACTAAAGTAGATGACCCTTCATGGTAAGCATCTAGTAGTTTTACTCATCAATAGATTGTTTTCTGACAGTTTGTAATACTGAAATGTATAGTTTTTTGGGTCCTTGTGATCACAAGACTTGACCCATCTTATTTCCCTGAAGTCATTCTAAAGAACTGTGCCAAATTGATCTGATTTAAAGTTTTAATTTCAAATTAATAGTGAAACTGCTGTACTGTAGCACTAAAATGCACCAAGCATCAGTGCCTTAATATATTTTCCAGGGCGAATGAGTATCAACAGTATGTTTTCTCATCAGTCACAAAGATAGTCTCAGAATTTTTCATGTATTATATTTCTGAATTTTTTTCGATGGGGTGAGTTGAACTTGGGCAGAGACTGTTACTAAGTATCATAAGGATTATGAAAATGAGAAAATTATTAATTTCACAGACGATTTTCTATTTAACCATCCTTTTTTTTTTTTTTTTTTTTTTTTTAAACTTTGTCTGTTTTGCCATTAATCTCTGGTAACTGTCAAGCTTTGACCTTCTTGAAAGAGTAGTTCAGGTGTGAAGGGACCTCAGGAAGTCTCCAGTTCAGTCTGCAGCTCAAAGGAGGGTCAGCTATGGGTTCAGACCAGGCTGCTCAGAGCTTTACTGGTTGGGTCTGGACAACCTCCAAGGCAGCACTGTTCTCATTTTTGACTGCACATTAATTTACATTAATGTGAATATTGCATTACACTGTTAATAGCAACTGGGGTTCTTTTTGTCCCAGGAAGAGAGAGACCATCTGAGATTTTAGTTGTATTGTAAAGGCTCGATTTTTATTATCATTTGAGTATAAAAATGCATAAGTACATCAGTTCTAATTAGAAGTATTAAGGACTACATAAAACATACCTAATAGAGAAGAAAATCAAAAGCAGTAGTAATAATCATAGTACATTCTAGAAGCATTCAGGTTATATGGTAATAAGGACATTACATATGAATATAAATTCTTTCTATAAATATATAAATTCTTTCTATAAATATAATTAAATATATATATATATAAATATAAAAAGATGTACTTACACTATTTTAAAATGATACTAAATTATCTTTTTCTTAATTTTTTAACATATTGCTATTTTCTGCATACTGCAGATTTCCTGTTTTGCATAATTTTCACTTTATTTTTACAATGCATTTTATATTCATAGAATCATAGAATCACAGAATGCCTAAGGTTGGAAGGGACCTCTAGAGGTCATCTAGTCCAAATCCCCTGCACACACAGGGCCACCAAGAGCACATGGCACAGGACCGCATCCAGACGAGTCTTGGAAGATCTCCAGAGAAGGAGACTCCACAACCTCTCTGGGCAGCCTGTTCCAGTGCTCTGTCACCCTCACTGATAAGAAATTCTTCCTTAAGTTCCTGTGGAACTTTTGATGCAGTTTGTGGCCATTTCATCTAGTTCTGTTGGTCGCCACCACTGAAAAGAGGCCAGCCCCATCCTCCTCACTGCCTCCCTTGAGATACTTACAGACACTGATTAGATCCCCTCTCAGCCTTCTCTTCTCCAGGCTGAACAGGCCCAGCTCCCTCAGCCTCTC
>JAWLRI010000197.1:608806-726269 GCA_034781795.1 Crypturellus tataupa | reverse complement strand
CTTCCATGGCAGCGCTCCAGTCGTGCGAGCTATCCCACCACATCTCTGTGATTCCAATGAGATCATGGCGCTGGGACTGCACACAGATCTCCAGTTCATCTTGGTTATTCCCCATGCTTCGCGCATTGGTGTACAGGCATTTCAGGGAAGTAACTGAGCCTGCAGGTTCCCCAGGAAGGGTGAAAGAGGATACTCTACAGTCATATTACAATGTTTAAATCAAAATGGCTAATAAACTGAACCTACACTGACTAAAGTGAGTGTTTACTCATTCATATATACACATATATGTTGGTATGTGTATGAGTGTATATATTATAGAAAGTTTTCCATATGGTACTGCATAGTTTTAAAGAAGGGAGATTTTATTTCTTACAAGCTTCAGCCTTTCAGTTACATTTGTTTTATACTTTTTTACATTTTAAATTTCCTCATAGTTTTAATTGTTTACACTTAAACTGATATTCTTAAAATAATTTTTTATTTAGTCAGTACAGTTATTGTATTTGCTTTCAAATTGAAGGGACAAATATATTCCTCAAAGGTCATGTATGTTATTTAAGGACAAAAAATAAAATTTAATGAAAGCAAATATCTCTAAAGTCTTAGACCAAGCAAATTAGTCAGTTTATATCTCAATTACTTTGTTTTCTATGGAAATAACTTAAATGAAAATATTTATTCACAATGGAAAGGATTCATCCAGGGATTAATGCCAGTGGCATATTTATCCCAGTTTGCTCAGAGATTATTAGAATACAAGTGCTGAATTTAAAGAGTGATTTTAGAATGTAAACCTAAATTTTGTCTATAAAAATGTATAAAAAAATATAAATCAATATAAAAATATTCATAAAGCTTTCCAAGTAAAGGCAGAATATGGAGATTCTAGCAGAAACAGAAGTTTCTGTTCTTTCCAAGAACAGAATCCAATCTTTACATCTCATGTTAACATTTTTTTAGGAAACTTAAGCAGGGAGTTGTACTACTCTATCCCAAGCACAGAGTTGCACTGCTGTAGCTTCCCATTCTGTTTCCTGCAGTACCAGAATTCATCGGAGTGTACGATTTTGGCATTTTTGGCTAGTAACTAGATTTTCAATGCTGACATTTAACCATCTTTTTTTTTTTTTTTTTTGTCTGACTCTTCTTTTGCTGGTCTGTCCAGATTCTTTGCTTATGAGTAAGCTGGATTTCCTCCCATTTAAAGTACCAAACAACAATAAAACTCCTGGGCACAGTGAATACTGCCATGCGTATTGCCAAGTTATTATTCTACGACCTGTGGAGCAGGCAGAATTACATGGATAATTATGTTTACAGCTTATATTAAGAGTAGACTTAATTTCACCTAATATTAATCATCTAGGAACTAAGCACCTGCTCTGAATTACTCATTTAGGTTTCTCTGCAGTCATTGCCAACAGCAGGTAGTGTCTAAGTGTGATGTCTAAGACAGATGATGCAGGTTACCCTTTGAAGCTGCTTTTCTCTTCACTCATTTTGGAGGGAGTTTAGACTTCTAATTTAAACCACTGCTTAATTTTTAAATGTTTAAAATTTGTGGGATATGTCATGCTCTGGCTTCCCTAAGATGATATTGAGTCAATTCTGCTGTCTCACTGCTGCAAAGAATCCTTGGAATGGGCAGGTGATAGATTCTACCAACAAAATATGGCACAACTTTGATATATGTCTTGCTTAAACATACACAGCCTAAACACTAATATAAATATATTTTTCTTGAATTTATATTATTACTCTGAGGGCATATTTTTTCATTAGTACTTTATGAATTTTTTCGTTGATTCTCCAAGGAGAGGTATGCAGACCTTTGCATAAGATGAGAGACCACAAAAGAGAGAAGCATTCATTTTCATTAATATAGATCAATATATAAAAGTAGTTTTAATTTAGCACTTTGATCACTATTTTGCTGGGTTTTTTTTTCCTAGTCAACAAACTATCTTTTCATGCCATTCACTGGAAGTCATCTATTGCCTCAAATATTTTTTCACTCAAGAAATGTAACAGATTTAATTTCAATTCTATAGCATTTTTTTCTGATATATTCTCATGTATTATAAATATTAAATATGTTATATCATATCTAGTTTAATCTTGGAGTTATAAAAAAGCAAAATAAATGACATACTTGTGGGATATTCTGCCACAATCTGATATTTCTGAATTATGTAAATATTCTTAAAGAAGAGAAACAGAAAGTGATCTCTGTTTTTTTCTTAAATTTTCTGTGTAAGATTAGAAATACATTTTTTTTTTCTGAGAGCGAATGAGGAGATATAAAATGGGTCTTTTCCAATACTTTTTGTCTTTCAAAACATGATTTTGTAATCACTTAATGATATATTAATTTTATGCACTCAGTGGTCTTTCCCATGATCAAGTATTATGTTTTCATTACATTCCTATTACATTCATTGAGCAGTTTGGGCAAAAACTAATTCAATATCACTATAATAGTAGTCAGTGTCTGATTAGTAAGGGCAGATCAGTAATGTATAGGAGGACCTATTTAATTACAAGATGTTAATTGTCTAAAGGAACTAAAGTTTTTCCTTACTGAATAAATTATGCAGTAGTGGAAGTTCATGTGAATATGAGCTACTTATCAGACGTTATTTTAAGCCTTACTCTGTTTTTCAGCATCAACATAGCCATATGCGTCAGCCTCTTCAAATGAAAGGCTGCAGCCACGGAGGCGCTTCAGGCCTGCTTCTAACGGGTTGGTTACAGAAAATCAAATGACATTCAGTGATCTTGAATTCTGCTACTGGCATATTACTCAACTAATCTTTAATATCTTATTAGCAAATTATTTTTTCAAACCATAATGTAATTTCATATCAGTTTCATTTCCTTCAGTGAATGTTTTATATCTGGGGAGATGATAAAAAACAGAAGCAATGGAAAGTAGCAGTAAGATGAAATTACTTATAGGTTATTTGGGAAACAAATTGTTTAAAATGATAAGTTAGAATAGAAATGACAGCTATTGACCAAAAGTGTAATAAGATCATAAATGTCTCTCTTTAAAATCCTTAAGAACACTAAAACTAATTTTCATGATTATTGCTTTCACATACGTCATTAGCAAAAACAAATTACTGCATTTGAATTCAGAATCTTTAACTCTTAAAACACAGACCTGAACATATTAAGTAAAATTGTGATTAACTAGGAAAATGAGTTTTACAAAATAAATCCTATGTTTTAGTAAGTATTTAATTATTTACTATCCAACGTCCACCAAAAATCTACGTACATAAATGCCCTGTCAAACTTGCTTTCCTCAATGCTTCCACTACAGCACAGCTCCCGAGCCCTAGGGCTCCAAGGATTTGCACAGACAGCAAACTGGACTCCAGGCTCTTGTTTCCTCTGTGCTTCAATTGGAAAGCTAAGAGACATTGCAAAAAAAATAGGTTGATGTTGGTAAATACCTCAGTGCAGAGAGGCAAGAAATGCTTTTCACTTCATTGTGAAATGGAGAGTCTTAGGAATATTAGGAATATTTGTATCTTTGCTCTGATAGGCCCTGCTCCAGAAAAGAACCTTTTGTCTTAGACTCTCTTTTTTCTGTCCTTTGTACCTCCTCTGTCCCACACACTTGCACAAACAGGATGATCTTACACTATCCCTAGGTGGTGTTTGTTAATTAGTATTTTGTACTTTGAGATGTTTAGATGAAAGATGTGTGGCATTAATTTGCAGGAAAATTACAAGTGGAGAAGTATACCACTGTAGTGGATCTCTCTTCATAAAGAATTCAAAGCATTATGTGTTTTGAATCATTTACTTAAAGCCTCTGTATTTAAGATTCAGTTTGAGAACATAAACATTACAGTTAATCCACCACCAAGACATAAATCATTTTCATTTTATATTCCTCTTGCAGGAAACCTATTCTATTCATCTTTCTAAGTACTGTATATAAAAAAAATGTCCTCTTGAATGTTCATTTTTTGTTTAGCCCTTTCGCTTCCAAGTTGACCCTCAAAACCAGGTCTCTTCTTGTCTTGCTACATTTACAGAAGTTCTCAATGTGATATATTGCAGTAAACCCATACTTAGGTGGTTATATGCGTAGAGAATTCCAGAAGAATATTCTGACAGATGAATATAGTGAATTCTATGAACAATGTAATTAAATAAAAGCAGATTATTTGGAGTTTTCAGTAGGAATCGATAAGCTTTTAAACAGCTTGAGTGAAAATTTAAAGCTTATTTGTAATTGCTCTGTTTGTTACACAGGTGATAGATGCGAAGTAAATATAGATGAATGTTTGTCTGCTCCTTGCCTCAACAATGGAAGTTGCATCGATGATGTTGGTTCCTTCAAGTGTCACTGTAAGAGAGGCTTTGTTGGAACAAAGTGTGAAACAGATGTTAATGAATGCTTGCCAGATCCTTGTCTTCATGGAAGGTGACTATTTTTATTTAACTACTATTATCTTCAAGATGATGTACTTAACAAGTAATATTTAATATTTAATGACATGGGAAGGCTGATTAATGCAGTTTTAATTATATTCTTCCATAAAGTAAAAGTATTAGCATAGTTAAAGATGACAGATGTTGCCTGTTTAAGTCACTGTAACATACTGTTATCTCAATTCCTCTTGCATTTGCATTCATTAGCATAAAGCAGTTTTCAGTAAATGTGGATTAATTAGACTTTAAATACTTAAAATCAAATCTTTAGTTACTACTCACCAACGTGTAGAATTTTGAAGGTGTCTTTTAATGTGAAAATCTGTATAAAACCTCTCAGTATGTATAATATGCACATCTGAAACCTGGTATAAAAGCTATTAAAAAAATCTGTGAATTTCGATAGATTCCACTATCCACACCAAACCACTATTCTAAAATGATACAAGTAGTGGTAAATCCAAAAGTTAAGATGTCATCTGAATTTTGCTGTTTGTATTACAGATGTATAGATCTTGTTGATGGATTTCAGTGCTCCTGTGATTCAGGATGGACCAGCTCAAGATGTGAGATAGATATTAATGTATGTCTTTACACTTTACTTTTATTATAGGGGAAAGGGTAACATGCCACTTGAAAGTCATTTTTAAGTAATTTCTGAATGTTTCAGTTTATTGAAAATGTGTTACAAAAATTAATTTGTTTCAAATTTATTCTAGAAAGCTCATTATATTTTACTAGTATGAAACTGAATTAGAAATAACATTGAGCAAATACTAAAAATCTTTAAAGGAGATCTGTGAGTAAAAATTCTGAAAATCTACAGGAAACTAAACCAACATTCTCTAAAATCATTTATCTTTCAGTTTAATATGGATAATGTGACTACCTACCTCGTTTACTCTCCTAGCCCTATTTGCTGCAGCTTACTATTGTATTTGAATAGGCATGCTTAAAATTTCATGTTTCAAATAATTGTGGGATTCTGTGGGATGGAACTATGGCATACAAATATACTTCCCACTCCCCCCTCCTAGGTTCAAGAATATTTTTACCATAGGAAGGGTTGTTGGATATTTGACTCTGTCATGCAGGTTCCAGTGATCAGCAAACCAATTCTTAGAAGATCACTGTACCTGGCTTAACCGTAAAGACCTCCTAGAAAATTGTCACATTTGGAGGAGAGCATGGGATTCGTTCAGACTTTTTATACTATTTCAGGTATTATGTGATTTTTTTTTTTTTAAATACCTTTCAAATCTTGAAATTTGGTTCTTTTGAATAAGAGTTTGGTTTCATGATAAGGTCTGCCTTGAAATGTACCTCTTTTTGACTTGTCTACTTGTCTATATATTTGTCTATAGTTTATCTGAGTTGTCAGGAACAAGTACCCATATGCTGTGCAAGCTTCTTTTTAACATCTACATGTAGTGTCCATATATGGATTTTGGTTTACAACTAAAAGTACTAGATAGCTAAAAAAATTATGAAGTATGATGTATAACTTTCCTCTTGGAAATGCATGACAGTCTCACACAAGGAGTAAATCTAGCAGGAACATTATCCTCCATTTTCTCTTTAGAGAAAGGAAAAGCCAGAAAATAAGTACTTTAAATCAAGAGAGTGTGCATCAAGATATAATACTGCAGATCTATATGATTATCTGCTGTTGCCAATACTAACACAGAATACCCCTGGGTAGTATTTTCTCTGGCAACGTCAATGATTTACACTTTCCTCCCCTATGAGAGAATGAGAGTTTAAATGACCTGTAGACAACTGCATAAAATCATATTCAAAATGTAACCATGTTTCATATCAAGGTATTTGAAAATGCATAGATTAGAAATTCATAGGAAGAAACAATATACATATACATTTGACAGATAAGTCTGTCAGAAGGATGGCTTCATTTTTTTTTTTTTTTTAATGTTCTATGTACTGTGCTTCCCAGATTGGTCTGTGCTGCAGATATCATAATTTTAAGGACAAAAGTAGTGCCTTTGGATGGTCACTCAGGCATATATATCATGCTTATGCAACCTGCAGAAATCAGCAAGGCTTCACAAATAAGCAGTGGTGTTCACATCTGGAGGATAATGCTAGGCTCGTGCTCTATGATTTTTTTCCTCTAGATAAACATTTGCCATTTGTCACTCATATATTAAAAAAAATAAAAAGGAATGCATCCATGTACATATATTTCAGCATTTCCTTCACTTGAAGATACATATTTCTGTGTATGAAAGTGTCTGCAGCTAAGCTGATTCAACTTAAAAATAAAAGGTGTGTGTGTATATACAATATTTCCTTAGAGATACTCTAGGTGTAATGACATGTGATGTGAAACAAATAGAGGGCAGAGATTAGAGCAGAGGAGAGTAATAAACACAGATGGAATGGGAACTACAAGACTGTCTCCACTATTGCAAGCCCTCTGCTACTGCAGAGTACATAAATCCTAGGAGGGCATTCCACTGATCAGCTGGTATCCTATATAGGAAACACCTATAAAGAGTTATGCACTTTGTGCTCTTGCATCGGGGATAGTTACACAGCCCAGGAGATCCTAAAATGTAGGAACAAGCAATTATTAAGTACACAGGAAACTAGCTTTATGACAACCAAGAAGACATGCATGTAAGGCAGTTTGCTTTATGTGTGCAAAGTTAGTGAGTCTTGCAGTGTGATCTAGAGAGATTACTTGAGTGTACTGGAAAGGAACTGACAGTTATGGCCTGTGTTGATATCAGTGATGCAGCAAGGTATAGAAGAGAAGTTCTTCAGGTTAAATTCAGGCTAGGAAGGAAACTGAAATCCAGGACTTGCATGTACCTTTATTTGAAATACTACTAATTTCATGTGAGACCTGAGAGACAGACAGAAATTCAGTCTTAAGCATGAATAATGGTACAGACAAAAATAATCCAAATTCATTTAAAAGTGAATTTGGGACTGGAGGAACCTAAAGCAGATTGTACCTTTTAATAATAGACCAAGACTTCTGAATGAAAATGAGAAGCGTTATGGAAAATATTTTAACTAGATGCTTGGGAAATGCTGACAAGTATAAAAGAACATCTGTACAAGACTGACAAAGCAAGCTCAATCTTTCTCATTCTTACTGGGCCTTGGAAAAGAGCAGGACCTAGCTCAAGAGCTTGAAAATGTCAGAGCTGCTATCTGTTAGTGACTATAATACAATTAGATCTATAACAGTAGCATGAGAGAGCAAACCAAATAAATCTAGTATATAGACTTTCAATTTAAGCAAAGAGAACTATTTAAAAATGAGCTAAACTTTTAAATAACTTAAGAGGAGCAAGCCAGAATCACAAGAAACCTACAAGCAGCCTGGAGACCATTAAAAAAAGTACTAAAAGGATAGATAAAATGTGTGCCAAAATTCAAGAGCATATAGCAGTCTAAAACCCCTGAACGACTTAATGGGAAAGGTAAAGAGGCTATCACAGGGAAAGAGTGTCATTTTAATGAGCAGCTTGCCCAAATGAGAAGAATAGAGTAATCTATAAAAATGTTAGTTCAGATGTTTACAGGAAAGTTGAAAATGTAAAAAATTACTTTTAAAGAATTCTCTAACTGGAAGTAGAAGGTTCTCTATAGGTACAAAAGAAGGAAGGCAGATGAGGACCTGGTGGGATTGCTTGATGGTAGCGATGTAACAGCACTCAGGCATAGTAAGGTCATAGCAAGGGAGGCTCGAGTAATTGTCTGGGTTTGTTTTTAGTACTGAAGATGGTAAGGAGATTCTTGTAGATGTTTGGAGCAGATGGCTGAATTTAAAGCAAATACATAGGGATTATTAGGCTGAATATATGAGTCGGGTATCTATGAGACTGCCTGGGCAGGTGACATTATCCGAATACTTCTGAAGGAAGTCAAGAGTGAAATTGTTGCCTCTGGTCAAGATGTGTAACCTGTTATTGGAAAGAGAGACCCAGCAGATTGCCACTTTAATTCCAATTTCCAAAAAAAATAGGCCCTGGGAACTACAAAATGTCTAACTCAATGAGACTGACTTCAGTTCTGGTGAGATGGTAAAGTCTGAATTCAGGGAGCATCTACATAAAGACAATCTGTGGAGAAAGTCAGCCCAGGTTCTGCGAAAGTAAATCCTGCCTCATTATCTTGCTGGAATTCTTTCTTTGTCAGTAAATGTGTTGCTGAAGAGTGTTATGTGGAATATGGATTTTCAAAATGTTATTATTGAGGTGGAACAAAAGTGTTTTTAAAGGAACTAAATTGCCGTGGTACTAGAGGAGATACTCACTTCAGGACTGAAAACTGGTTAAAGGATTAGAAGTGAAGGGTGGAGCTTAGTGGACACTTCTTAGGAAAGAGAAGGGCCATCAGGGTGGTCCCTCAGGATTGGTGCTAATAATGACTTTATTTTTCCATTTTATAATGACCCTAAAAAGAGAAATAGACAATGAAATGCTCAAGTTTAAGGAATATATTAGCATTTTTTCAAGTAGTCAAATGATGCACCATGGTGAGGAATGAAAGAAGGGCCTCATAAAATGGAGTGAGAAGGCAATAGATAATACTTCAGTCTAAAATAATGTATCTAGGGGAAGTCTAAAACATGCTTACAGTGAATTGAGATCTGATAGCTACAACTTAGGAAAGAAATACTGGAGCAATCATTGGCAGTTCTCTGAAACATCTGACTCACTGTGCAGTCACAGTCCAAAACAGTGAAAAACAATAAATAGTAGGAAAAGTACTGGGAGCAAAAGGGAGGGCATCATTTCCCTGCCAAATAAAACCCGGGTGAGCTCATATTTTGGTTACTGTGAAGTTCTGAACCTTACCTTTCAAGAAGGATATGACAGGTAGAGAAGTGCAGGGGAGGGATGAAGGGGTCAAATTGCTGCTTTGTGAAGAAAGATTTAAAAGATTGAAAGAGTTTGAAGAGAAGGCTGAGGAGAATGTATTTAAAATATAGAATACTATGGAAGTGACAGATAAGCTAAAATATAGAAAAGTTATTCATCAAATCCTGCAATAAAAGAACTGAGGCCTGATGAAACTTGTAGGAGGAAGACTGAAAGAATTTCCTTCTTTCGCAGAAGGCAGAGGACTCTTGCTGCAGAAGGCCTGTAAGGCACGCAGTTTTGCAGTGCATTCTATGGGATTAGACCAAATCCTAGACAACAGGTTCAGAACGAGTAAGAAATGACCTAGTCAGGAAAGTGCTGTTCAGCATCTCTGAGTTCTGGATGCTGGGAGATGCAGGGGAGATTCCGTTGCAGGAACATGTGGCCAGGTTCACATGAGCTTCCTAAACAGGCTTTTCTTTGCTGCTGTGGGAGACACAGCACTGGGCCAAATGGATCACTGCATTCTGCATTTACTAAAAAATTCTTAAATCTTTGTCGCTTCCTCTTCTTCTTGTGTCCATAATCCCAAATTCCAAAGCAAGATAGTGTAATTTAAAACATATTTTAAATCAAATGACTTTGAAAAACTACAGCATTTTGAAAAATGAAGATTTTTGCTATCCATTTCACAAAAGGTTTCATGCATATTTGGTCAACTAAAAGAAAAAAAAATGGGGAAGTTAAAGGATTATACATCCATATACATACAAAATGGTTAGTTAGAAATATAAGCAGAAAAATTTACAGAAAATATATCAATTACAATAATTTTGCTAGCTATAAAATGGAACAAAATGAAACAAAAGCAAATATACTTAATTTATAAGTTTGTTAAACAAGAGACATCTGGAGCATTCATCTTTAAAAACATCACAATATGTTCTTACTGTAATTCTCAAGTTTGTACAGGACAGCAATACTGTGAGGATTTATCTGAAACAAGAAGTGCACTTTACACTCCCATGTGGATTGAAAAGGTCCTAACTTAGGGAACCTCACAGTTTGAACTAAGACTTTTGTTTTTTTTTAAATCTTAGCAAAGGAAAACAGGTTCTTCTGGTCTTAGCAGCAGTCATCATTACATCAGATGATAAATTAAACAAATTAAACCATGGTACAGTATCTTTCAAAGGAGCTGAAAGACATATATATTATTTGCCTCATTAATGTACTGAACCATAGCTGCTTTACATAACCTATAAAATCATATTAACACATTAAATTAACACAGTATTTGTATATATCTTACAAAATAGTGCTGTGTATTTAGATATTTTAGAAATCTAGATTCAAGCTCCATTAAATATGGCACATCTTATTTTTCATCTATAAAGTCTTATATTGCAAGTATGTGCAGAAACAGGTAGTAACCTGTTAGACCATGTAATGGAATGCATCACGTGTCAAAATAAGGATTGACAAATAGTCTGTGTATATTTACAGCAGACTAGTGTGAACTGCTTATGAGATTTATGTTCTCAGACCTCTTTATAATTCCCTCTTTTTAACATAAAGCAAAATTATTTTAGAAAAAAAAAATCTATCACCATTATTGTTTTTTTTGTTGTTGCTTTGAATCTCTTTTATAGAAATAGATATTGAATTTTTAAAAATACTAATGTTAACATTTTAATCATTTTTAAACGATCTTATTCAGATACAGTTTCACAGGATGAATAATAAAACATAAACCTTGCCAAAGAAAAAACTATTTTATTAATTTTTAAAATGCACTTCAAGTCTGTGTTTAAAAAAGCAGAGTTGAACTGACACATTATTTGGAAAAATAGTGAATTTTCATAATTTCTATGCATTTGCTAAAATGTGTCCCTTGACCATTTCAAGCTAAGGATTTTAATATTGCCTTTGGAAATGATACTGTGTAGTATGTAGGGAGCTGGAATTTCTTCTGTTCGAGTCCAGGTTCCCAAACCAGATTCCCCTGCCAGCAGAACCAGAGTGCAGGGCTGCGCTTGGTAGGTCGTCCTAAGGAGCTTATCATGAGGATACTCATCCCCATACCAATGCATTCCCCGAACTGGAATGAGTGCATTATTGTATTGTAGTGGATAATTCTAGTGGATCTAGTGGAATTTGTGTTGCTTGGACAAAAGGCTCTTACTAAAAATTACTCTCGAAAGAGGCACAGGAACTAGAAAATTAGTGTACTTTCACTTTTGTTCTCACTGACTTTTATATTGTCTACAGCTAATGTAGTTGTTGTTTTTTCAGACTGTGAGTACCAGCACTTCGTGGAATTGTAGCAGCCTGCCTGGTTTGCACTAAGTGTGTTTGCGGGATTTTCAACACAGTTGTTTGTTTGCTGAAACAATTCTCTTGCCTGAGTGTAGAACAGTGCAGAATATAAGTGCTCTGGTAACAAAAAGTACTCTATTTTTCTGCTTGTTTGATGATAAACTTTAACTGCAATGAGCCAAATATACTGTGCAGTAATTGCTGTGATTTCTTTCCTGCAAAACTGTCTTACCGTGTGTGGTCTTGTAAAGTGTTACTGGAATAGTAAGATAACAAAAAGGGTTTACATTAAATTTCAGACATAGTATGATTGTAATGGCATATTCAGAGCTTTGAAAGTTCATTTGAGCTTTGAACTTACCCCTTACTACTCTGATGATTTTTGGTATTTTCACAATTATTCTTTATATTCTGTCTTTTATTAATTTGGTAGAGATTTTACCTATTGATTTGATAGAATTTGCTTATATTCTGCTAAGGAGTGAGGCTATAAAAATAGAACTAATAGGGAAAGATACAAGTGAATGAAAATTAGGAAAAATGAATGAAAGAAGTTACTGGAATTGGAAAAAAAAAAAAAAAAAAGCCAGGATTTAATTTGTGGATTGAGATTCTTTAAAACAAAACAAAATAAAACAAAAAGTCTTCTATTTCACAAGAAGTTTAATTAATATAGCAAAAGTCTTCAAGACCCTAGACACAGGAAGGAGTCTGTAAAACTATCCTCATCTTCCTATGGGATGTGTAATTCAATTAGTTTATGTAATGCTCTCTAATAAATCATCCTATATACATGCAGCTGGAGAGCTGATAGGAAAACATGTTGTTTTCTTGTAATTCCCTGTGGATATCTGAATTTGCGTTCTGTCAAAGCAACTGCAGTACCTGCAGGAAATTTAATAAGTGCCCTTGGATATCCGTAAGGAGTTAACCCTTCTAAAGTTAAGGAAATGTGAGAATAATTTAGCTTTTAAAATACTGGCTTGAGCTAACAAAATATAAAACTTCTTTAAGATACAGGCAAAAACTAGGGTAAAGTGTCACTTCTGTACAATTAAACTCTAATGAACTCTGCAGTAAAACACTAATTTGCTGCTAGTATGAATGGTTTAAATTTAGTGATTTTCACATAAGCTTTATTAGTGAATTCTTATTAATGAATTTGTTGGTGAATTGTTATTATGTGAACACATGAAAATGTCTACATGTTTCTATTTGCAATGATACGTAGTAATTGCTAATCAGAAAGTTACTATTTTAAAAGCACTATTTGTTAAAGGAGAATGTATTCATTACTGTAAGTTATCTATGTGTTCAGTCCAGCATTGTCTTACAGACAGCTTTTTCACTGAATGTTAGACTCTACTACAAAAACTGAGTTAAGCAGGTAGAATAACATAAATGATGACCCAAGACTATGGTTTAAAAATTAGTAAGGGAGTCATGAATAGGAAGCATATTTATGCCTGTAAGACTAGTTATATAAAAATACACTTATGTTTCTCCAGGATTATTAAGTAGGAACAAGCATACTTTTAAAGCTGAATATGAAGATCAAAGAAAGGATCTTGTTTAAAACAAAAGTTGACCCAAATTTGAGGCTTCTGTGTGTATCAGACAGTAAAGTCCATCACTCTCTCTGTAATCCCCAGACACCTTGATTTCCTGTGTTCCTTTAGGCAGGAATGAAGGAATGATGCAAATGTAGTCAATTTGTTATAATTTTGTCCTCAGGAATGTGAGTCTGTTCCCTGCACTAATGGAGGTTCTTGTCAGGATTTGGATAACGCTTTTGTTTGTACTTGCCTCAGTGGATACACTGGAGAATTTTGTGAAGTTGATATTGATGTTTGCAATGAACCTGCACTGAACTCAGCTCTCTGCAACAATGGAGGTGTGTGCATGGATGGACCTGGTAGAACCTTTCATTGCAGGTTAGTAAAAATACTACATCCGCTGCAATTAATACACAATTATTAAGAATTTGGGACAGTTTTATTACGTGCAATATGTTAATTCAGTTGAATTTGATAGCACTTCAGCAGAGTGGCAGATGATTGAAAAATGTTTTAAAATAATCAGGGATAATTATTTCAGTTTTCTGATGTTAGCTTGTTTGATTTTAGACATCTGAATAACTCAAAAAACTATACTCTTAATATTGAAATTGTAAATAGTAAAAAAAAATCTTAATTTCATACATTAAAGTTGGTACTCAAAAATACTGTTATCTGAAATTATTCAATCTTTCATGTCATGCACTTTACTTCCAAAATTATCTTCAAGAGCTTTTAAGAATCATATCTGTTTCTAACCTAAGCTCTGAAAACTGCCAAGCAGCGTGTTATATATGTGTTCATAGTCCAGTATAAAAATGTTCATAGTCCTGTGCTTTGTACTCAAAGTGAAACAATGCACAAAAAGTGAATTTGCAACCAAATCTAGATGAAAAGTAGTTTGCGTATTGTGTGTGTACATGTATTCAAAGAAGTCTCCTGTGGTTTATCATTCTTCGACTGCTTAAGGCTTCTGCCTAAGTATGTACTATCTTAGCATTTGTATGCAAGTAGTATTGCAAAACTCCCTTAAAATTAACCTCCCGCATTTTTAATACATGCCTAGTGACTATATCAGCTGAATAATATCTAAGTTCAATTGCTATGTTTATAGGAATTTTAAAATCTTAACAAAATCATATTTTTAACATACAAAATATGAGGCATAAATATCTTATGTAACTACAGTCATCTGTTTAACATAAGAATTTTGTTTTGTGGCCAAAAGTGAAGGTTAAGGACAACACTTTTGTTGTTAAAAGTAGGAGTTAATTTTGAGGCAATAATAATTGTTACTTATTGCATATAACCATTTGACAGCTTTATAATACACATCTTTAATTAAACTACAAAAATTATGATTTAGTAATGGTTTGTGTTTTCATCAGACTCATCAGTGGCACTGAAATAAAGATAAACTTGAAGGGTTGTTTCCTGCTAACCTGTGTTCTCCAGCTTCTTAGTAAACATAGGAAGCTGTGGAAAGTATTAGAATATCTCAAAGTATCTGAAGCAGACTAAATATGTTGCATGTGAAAATCAGCATTACTGAGGTGTTCCTCTTTGCCATTTTTAATTTGTCACCACGCTGCTAGAACCTTGTTCTTTTACTGTGTTTTGCTCTTCTATAAGGTGCCCAGGCAGTCATCATCAGCGTTAGGTGAACGTTCAGATGTTCTGAATTTCCTTTCAAATGTTTTTCCAAACTGCTGTGTCTTCATTGTGTGAGGCTAGAAAACTTGGGAGAAAAATGCACCAGAGACAGTAAAAGTTATCCTGTGCTAGTAATACAAATGCTTGTTTACTCCTCCTGATGAACTTGCTGTGAGGATTATGTTTTCTGGAGAAATTACAATAGAGAAAAAGGAAAGGGAAATAAGGTACAATACAGAAATGTGAAGCAATGATCTTCATAATTTAGTAGAACTGTTGCTCTAAGTGATTTTTACTTTATAACCTGGATAATTCATGTATTTTTTCATTTTACATGAGTGTTCTAGTCCAATTTTCAGTAATTTTTCTTCCAATGATACCAGCTGTGATGACCTCCCACCATTTATTTGGTATATTCTTTTATTTTTAAGCTAAAACAAAATTTAAATTCACCTGTGAGAGAAGGAGAATGAATGTCATTCTGAGATGTCACTGTAACACTTGTGGCTGAAATATTTTAAATTTTCCTAGAATTTTTAATTAGTACTAAATACAAAATGTGAATAACAAAATTATAAAACTTTAAATACATAAAATATGTATGCATTTTTTTCTGTCATTCAGGGTTAAATTAAATTTGAAGTCATACCACAGAGCATACACTCAAACACTAATCTACTCAATTTGTGAATGAGGAAGTGTTAGGAGGGTTCAAGAAAAGCCTGTGAGTTGAAATTATTACATGTCATACATATGCTCTGTACTTTATACATCTTTACAATGTATCAGATGAATATCTTTTGCTTTAGAGGAAACCTTTTTTAGAGCTGACTCTTTCAAAAATAATAAAATTTATGTTGAGTACTTACAAATACTGGTATTGCTGCTCTCTCCTTGCAGTTTAATAGCAGTCACCATGGATGAGAGCTTACTTCTTAATGTGATGTTTCAGATTCTAATCAATTTCTGATTAAGACTACTAATTTAAGTGTCTGAAGACAGGCTTGCTTCATTCATTTACATAAAAAAAAGGATCTCTGATGTTGCATATGCAGAGTCCATGTAGCCTAGTAGACTGTATATATGCACAGAGGTTACAGTCTGATTCTTGTAAGAACAATACAGATAGGATGCTTCCTATAGGATGTTTCCCATCATATACCCTCATACCTTTCCCAACTACTTCCAGTTCTTTTTTTTTCCTTTGTGAGCTCTGTGTGGTTTTTGTTTTTATTAAAGCTCAGCGAATCTCTGAAATGCTTATCTAGTCTTCCCTTAAGCCCTCTACAAACTGTTTTGAACACTGGGATTGGACTAGACAACCTCCAGAGATCTCTTCTGACCTCAGCTATTCCGTGTTGCATGAAGATCTATTTCCATGTGTATCTTTTAACTGTGGCCCTTACTAGCTTTATGTGTTGCCCTGTAATTTTACTGTGGGAAGGGAGAATAGGTAGCTGTTTATAAGCCATCTTCCCCCTGCTTTTGTGGGACGCTGCCACATAGCCCTTTCTTTCTGGTCTGAAGATTCCCGACTTTATCAGTCATTCCTCCTGGAGAAGCCATCCCAAACTTCTGGCCATCTTCATTGCCCGTCTCCAAAATGTTTTGATTTCTGTTGTATCCGTACTAGCATGAAGGAACAGGAACTGCACACAAAGTCACTGTGTGTGGAAGGGACCTTTGGAGGCCCTCTAGTCTATGTACACGCACACCCCATCACAACTGGAACAGTTTACTCCGTATGTTGTCCAGTCAAGTCTCCTTCACTTTCCTGCTCTAAATCTCATCCTGGTTGTGAGTTTTAACAGCAGTTCATGCAGAAAATTCCTTGTCTGGAGCATCTGGTGACCTGGAGCACCTGGAGCAGATGTTGAAGCTGAACCTAAGGTAGTGGATAATCGCACTCATTTGTGGTTCTAACATCTGGCTAGTGGCTATCTGGAAAGCTGGTTAGTCAGGGTTTGGGTTTTCTTTGGGGAATTTTGGTTTTGGTTTGCTTGTTTTCCATGTGTTAGAATATTTCCTGGGTCAGTTGCACTCAAGATTTGCAACAAAATTAAGAAATGTAGATACTTTCCTTTTTAACTATCTGTGCTCTGAATATGTTATAGATCTTGTTTGTTGAGTGATTTATGATGTCCATGTAAACATCACACACACACACAAAAAAAAACAACAGAAATCATATGCGAAGTCATACCCTCCAAAGTTGGAAAATGCTATAATCAAGGGTTCTTTTCTGACACTAGTCAAGTCTTTGGTTAAATTATCGCACTCTTTTTTTCCCAAGACTCATGTCTCATTCAGTAAATAGGTTATTGCTACATTTATCTTCTTAACTAAAGTGTTGTACAAGCACTAGCACCAACCAGCAAAGCTTTGCATGGGCTGTTTCTTACCTTCCTGCTGGGAGATTCTTTGGTGCTGTCACCTTAGAGACTTCCCCAGTATTAGATAATGTTCTCCAAGAAATTCTGCAAAGATTAGGTACTCCTTTTAGTGTACTTAGTTTTATTTAATATTAAAAATAAAGATCTTTCTTAGAATCCATTTTGGACAGCTACATGTGAACAACTACTGATCATGCATGAAGTATTTTGGAAGTAAGGCTTGCTAAAGAATTCTGTCATTATAGCAGTCCGCTATGTTCAGCACCAGTCTACTGTTTCTATGTGCCTCTTTCAACATCTTCTTTATAGTGTGCTGCATTTCTTCCTCTTTGACATCAGTTGTGGTAAACTTCTAACCGATAACCAAATGCTCTTATTTCATCTTTGTAGTTATGTGTCTTATGTTCATTGTGGTCCCATTTATTCATGTTCTGGGTCCTGCAACTTCCTTTCTCCTTACACATGTGAATGTTCTGAATTAAATAACATGCTTCATATTTCTCTATTCTGCTTGGAAATTCAGACCAAATACAGAGGGAGAGTTGTTTCTGGGGCCAGCATTGGCAGTAAGGAGGAATTTTTCAGGCAAAATGAGTCTGGAAAATTGCAAACTACTAAAACTGGCATCTTCAGTGTTACCAAGATTACAGAGATTTTCATCAGTGATGTAAGACTCTGCAGTAAGGTAAGGGGATGTAAGACAGAGTCATGAAAATAGTGTCCTTCTTCATATAAACCCCTTCTTTTGAGGGGAGCTGGTGAAGGAGCCCCTTCTGGTGGTTGTCTCTTCCACGTTTGAATGCTTCGATAGGCAGTCACAATCCTCTCACTTAAAAGCTGTTGCCATTTCAGCTAAAGCGTAGAAGGTGGAGACAGCAAACATAAAAAGAGCATTAGAGCAGTTTTACAGTGTAGTGAACATGATGTGAACACTCTTCTTTTCCTGCCATCCATTCTACTTGTTTTACACGGTCTCAAGAAAACCGATGTGCAAAACGAAAAGGAGGGCTGATTTGAAAGCTGAAAAACAGTAATTGATAACTAGGAATGGGAGAAGGAGCTCCTGTTTGAACAAAAGGCCATAGGCTCCCAAGCAAATAAGGAGTCTTAGCAATGCTAGTTGTTGCATAATGTGCAAGGGGCAGGAGGAAAGACTAAAACAAAGTATCTTCTAGAGTCTCAGGATTTTGAAGATTTGACTTAATTTGTATTGTTGCAATTGGCAAAACTGGAAATAACAAGTAAGGAAAAGTATCCAGTAAAGGGTGAATGTCAAACTGCCTTAAATTTGAGCAGTACTGCCAGCTTCAGCTATGATGTACATTATGTTTCGCCCACTAGTACTGTGAACACTTCAACTTCTGAATTTATGTGGGAATCAATCACATGGGCAACCCGATAGGCTTCTTCCTGAAATGAATATGAAAAATACTCTTTAGGATAGCCCTTGAATTGTGTGCTATCTGAATATGTTTATGTCTTTAAAAGGAAAACAACTCGTTGGAGGTGAGAGGAGTACTGGGAGTTGTAATTTAGTTCTTTCCTGGGCCGAGTGCCATTGAATCAGGGTTCAGGAAACAGATTAACATCTGAGAGGGTGCCCACCTACCTTGTTTTGTGTTTCAGTCATCTTAATTAAAGGAGCTGGCTGCCACAATAAACACAATATAAATTAGCAATTTAATAATAAAACTATCATTGGTCTCAGGGGGCCTTTCAGAAGACAATCCAACCTAACCTACATATGGTTGATGTAATTGGTATCTAATAAGAATTCTGAGGCTTGATGATTGTGCTGTCCAAGTATTTTAAGGAAGGGAAATTGTTCCATGTAAAATACTCAGATTTCTTAGTTATATTTAAATCACATCTGATCATTCTCCCTTTCCACATCTTTTGGTCCCAGATCATTCAGTGTGTTCAGTTTGGGATTTAAAAATGTAAGCTAGTCCCACACATACACCAGCATGGCTTTTTGAAAAGCATTTCTAGGCTTCCTTCTTATTGTGTTCAGCAGAGTCAGGTGTAACTTGAGAAGGATTATCTGTGTGGAGCCTCCATCCTGAACCGATGAAAATAGTATCAACAAATTCAGGACAGATCTTGTCTCAGTTAAATTATTGCATATTATAGCTTCATTTCACTTTTCAGCTACATTATGGCACATTTATCTTTTTATGATTTTTGTTACTGGAACAAGAGGCAATTCTTGATGTCATTCTTTTTTCATCATTTACTCTGAATAGATTTTTGCTGACTATGGGGCTCTTCGGTGCTCTAAGGTAAGTTTTTTGGACTTAGAAATATGTAGGGTTACAGAAAGTTCCATCTTGTCCTTTTATTTCTAAAGGGAAAGACATGTTTTTTAAATCTGCTTTTAAATCAGTATTATTTGGTCTAGAACTGAAGCTTATTTTGGAATCTTCTTTGAGATTAATTTATACTCACTAGATGATTTCTGTGGACTTGATTTTTGTATTCCAAGGGCACATAAGAGTGAATATTTGATCAACAGAATATTTGATCAACAGAATGTCAAAGTTTTTCTTCCAGCTCATGAAATTTTAGTAAGGAAGAATTCTAAAATAGGAATATATTTTGTATGTTTCCTCCAAATGAAGTGCAGTTATTTAAAATGTCTTTTATAATATATACCACTCATCCTTTTTTATGAAAATGTACTGCTTCTTATGAATGCAGTGATAATTGGTGAGAGGCTGGATGCAGCTCTTTATAATACCACATGCATATGAGAATAGCTGGAAGGATCTTTAACCATATCTTAACTAAAATTTATAAAAGATTATAATTTAATGATTACTTGAATACTAAGGAGGATTAAACAATCTTGTCCAAAACCCTCATAGTGGAACCTCACATATGTCAGTTGGAACATCTTGTCAAAATCCACATTCAGATGTCCTTAAGTGATAGAAATGGCACTGGAAGAAATAGGAATAGGAATAGATAATTTAGCCTGACTTCTGTCTTTTATGAGGCTAAGGAATTAGAATTATGATGCAGTGTGCCATATTAAATTAATTTCAAAATTAATCAAAAATATCCACAGAATCTGTAAGCAACTGAAAAAAGGAAGTTTTCTTTGGATTTTTCACATGCCAGCTGTAACCATGAAATGCCTCTGATTTTCTTCCTGTAACTTCTCTTCTCATTGCCTGTTATGAAAATCAAATTGGGCCTGAAAAATCGTCCTGATATTGATGTATACATTTTCTTTATTTAAAGTTGTTCTTGTCCCAGTGAGAGCACATTTAAAAAAATGATGCTTAATTGGTGCCATGTGAAGGAGTCAAGGCTGGAATAAAAAGTTTTGCCTTGGGTAGTGTTTAAGGTAAACAATCTATTGCTGGTATGAAACATAATTTTTCATAATGGGATTTGGGGCACTGGGTCTTGGAGGGTAACACATTCCCTTAGGCAACCCATATGCTAAAAATCTCTGCTATTTAGTCCTGCTTTGATGTGCTCCCTATGCTTGTGAAGAACTGAAGTTGTTCAGGGCTTGATAAATGAAAGTCATCTCTTTAAATGCACATGAAAAGAAACTTAAAGAAGTTGCAAATCAAAATAATGTTCACTTTTGAAAAAATATCACTAGTAGTAGTGTGGATGCAGCCACATTTTTCATGAGTGCGGTTTTCTATGTCTCCTTAAGAAGCTGTCCCAAGTAATTTGTAATAGTCCAGCAATAGACAGCAAATGCCTCGCTGTGTCCCCCTCAAAAAAATAAATTTGGAATATTGGGTCAGCCTCAACGATACAGGACACTTCTCACTGTTTCTTCCTTAAATGTTACTGCATCATCATTTCCCCTGTGACTTCCTAGTGACCTAGTTTATTTTATAAATGGAAATACGATTTATCAATAGGACCCATTCAGTCCTTCATTCCTTGGGGGTACCCCTGTGCAATCTACCCCTAGATAACAACCTTGGTGTATCTCTTGTACTTGGAAAGGTTTAATCTGTGAGGTATTTGCATGCCCCTCTGTCACCCGCAACCCAAAAAGTAACTCAGTGATAAAATACTATTTTTGAAAATCACTCAGGTAATAATTGCCATGTTACAAAAGCCTCATGGTTCTGTTAGCAGGTTAAATGAAATGCTTCATTTCATTACTGATAGCTTGCAAAATAGGAGCAGAATTGGAGAATACACACATGGCACAGATGATCGTATCTCCATTTCTTAAAGCACTGAGATAAAGGTGGAAGGAACTCACCCTTTCATTTAGTGAAATGTGTTCAGTAAAACATGAACTTCTAGGTTTCCATTGTGCGTTTATGTTAGGTACATAAAGTATAAGAATGGTGCTTCCTGATATATGACTGATGTGGAAGGAGAGGGGAATACAGGCTTTATTTTTAGCTCTAGTGTTTCCATGGAAAATCATTAGAAAAAGTTGTCCTGATAACATGTTCTTTTACCAATCCCATGTTTTATTACTCTAGCTATAAATATGCATATAAATGTAAATATACATGCATGATTTTTTCATTACTTTACACTTCTTTTTAATTTAACCAAAATCCAGTTTACTGTGAGACTATTGAAAATATGTAACTATATTAATGATAATTTCTAATAATTTACTTCATTTTATAAAAGCAAGTATTTGTGTCTCAATGTGAATAATACTAACCATAATACTATCAAAATAATAGTATAATAAAATACAAATCATGTCTTGTATTATATTTACTTTCTGTATACTAATATGCTTTACTTCAATGAAGTAAAGCTTATGAAAGACAGAGAGCAGGCACATGTCCATTTTATTTAGTACATGATAATAAGAAGCAAAGAGAATTACAGTTCTGTATGTTTTTAGAAATATTTAAGTATCTCATTTTAATATGGAAATAAGAGTTGGAGCTCTTAATGTGCACTTTCTAGTCAGGTTTGGTTTATATATTTCTAATTGTACTTTTGTTTATTCAGATTGGGTCATATTGATACATTGGTCTTCTTGCATGGCATTGCAGGAAAGGGAAAAGAATAAATCATAGTGGTCAAGAGGCAACCCTGATTTTAGAAAGTTTTCTCCTATGCTTGCAATTCTCTACAATTCCAGCAGAAGGTCAAGATCCAAGGGATATGGAATGAGTATAAAACAAGTAGTTTGTGTGAAGATACCATAATGTGGGCAGTATGTCTGAGGGAACAGCTTCTTCCCCTTGGGCTGCTGGGCAGAAATACAGAAAAACAGTATTCCTTCACTGAAGTGCATATTTATATTGATATTCAAATTAAATGAAAGCACCTTAAATATCTACAAAGGCATTTTGCCAGTTAAATAGCAAAGTTTGAAAATGATAAGATGCTGTAAAAAATGAAGCATGAAGAAACATATCCCCACCTTGGCTTCAGTTTTTTGGGAATGTATGCATGTAGTCTTTTTGCCTTTTACTTCGTCTTTTAAGCTATAGTATTGAATCTAGTTAAAATTATCCCTTCTTATTGCCTTTCAAAAGTCCTAAAATACATCCGCAAAGTGCAGTCTGTGGGAGTACTGTCTACAGAAATGCACACAACAGTGTCTGGAAATGAGGCACTCAAAGCTAGTAAGATTAAAAAAAAAAAAAAAAAAGGCAGAGCACAAATCTAGTAAAAATCACCCAGCTGCCCAGTCTTGGAATAGAACCCTTTTAAAGCTTCTGTCTGAATGGGTATTGCCAACTGCTATATTCTGTTTTTTAAGCAAAGCTTTTAAAAATTCATTACTTGAAAAGACCCAGGATGCCTATTTCCTATGTATGTTCCCTATATATTTTTCTTTATTTAGAGTTGTTTTCTGACTTTCTGAAAACAGAAGCTATTGTATGACCAACAAGAATAGCTAATGGAATCACAGTCACATTCCCAATTATACAAGATGCAGTGACTGAACAGTTGGGAATGTGCCCATAACAGAACATTTCAATTTTCCGTAGTAAACACAGAGAATATTTAATTCAACATTATCCAAAACATGCATGCCTGAATAAAATACAAATCCAAAATTCAACACCTGGAAGAGGATTGAAAATTTCACAGTGTTTAAAAATGTAATGCTACTTGTTTGTGTAGAATTCCTTATAGAAAACTAAAGCATACTTCACAAGTGCTTCAAAGACACAACATCAGTTCTGGTATTTTTTGCTCTCATTATCTTCAAAATGTTATGATATATGTGGCTTTTTTTTTCTTGTGTTTTAATTCCTAATTACATATTTACAGTGCATGTATAGAGATAGTACACATTATACTGATGCTGATTTTGTCCACCAGTAATGATTGTTAATAAAAAAACAATGATAAGTATGTCAATAAGTTGTCATGTCAAAAAAAAAAGATTTCGTTATTAGGTTGTGGTGGATTAACAGGTCATAGATTGTGGTTGATGAAAATATTTACTATGTTATTGTTTAAAATCCTGTATTATGATTTGTAGAGTGCCATCTGACAGGCTTTTTGTAAGCATAAGAATATGATTGCTTTTTATCTTCATTGGCAGTTCGTAAGTGCCAAGGATCCTGTATCATCAACAGAGAACAGATGATGACCTCAGAAATTTGGGGAGGGAAATGTTTTTTGCTTGTGTTTAGGTCTCCGTACTAGACAAGCAGGATCTCTCCACGAAGCTTTATAAAAATGTTGTCCTCTGTTGAGAAAGCAATTTGACTAATTTAAATTTCAAGAAAATTCTCTGGAATATTTTATAGAAGAATCTTACCAGGATTTGTGCATCTTTCTTGCAAAAAATACATTTCATTTCCCTGACCAATAAGCTGGAAAAATAAATTGTTTTAAGAAATAGTTTAAATGTGTAAGGTGGAGCCAGATATTATTGAGGGGTGCCCAGTGTCTTCCATAGGGACACCATAAGATGCTGACCAACGTCTTCTTAGGAGAGCGGAAGGGTAGGCATTGCTTTATGCTAGTGAGAGTGTTTTGTTTTGTCTTTGCTCAAGGGTGGCTTCATCCTGCTTTCCTTTGGGTTGCTGAATGTACCAACTCTAACAGATTGGACACTTCAGATAACAAAGTAAAAAGAAACATTTTTTTCAGAATTACCGAGTCCTTCCAAGCTTTCATTGGCGTGTCTACATTTAATGCTGATATGTGATAAAAGTGATTTGTAGTGGTGTTGTGTAAAGTATACATGCTACATTTCTATCTCTGTTGGAATTGTCTCTCAGAACTCTCTTTTCACAGATAAAGTATTTGTTGTTCTGGGTAGGCTGCTGATGGTAGGTGCTGTGGATTGTTCTCAGTGAGTGCTGCAGAGCGTGCACTTCAGACACTTGACACTTTATTTATTATAAGTACTACTCAGTATTCCTCTAATTTTTCTCATTTCTTATTTTCTTATCAAATCTTATTTTGATACTCCTGAGGTATCAAACATACCGCTCTTTGCTCTCAAGTAGTGTAGAGGGAAAGTGACTTGCACACCTGCACCTTTCAAGCATGCCATATACAAGAGTAGGTGACTGTCAGATGGCTGAAGATGGTTAATTGGAGATTGATCAGAGTTGGAAATAGATGAGATAATTGACTGTTTGTGGTACTTTATTGGAATGAATTTAGTTCTTTCTCATACTAAATACTCAACTAATTAGATAATTAGTAAACATAATAAAAATAAAAAACACACACACACACCAAAAAGAAAAAAAAAAAAAAAAGAGAGACAAAGAGGATACAGACATCAGAAAAAGTGCCTGACTCTAGAGTTTGACTGTTTATAATCCATTCATTTTCACTTCTGGGGACTTTCTTTTCTTGTTTGTTAAATACCCGCTGACATTTACTACACAAATAAACCCTATTTCTTAACTGTGTTTTCTTTTTCCTTCAGCAAGTAGATGTTTGCTTTTTTATTCTTTCTAGCTTTTCAGAGAGGTCTGATGCAGGAATTAGAAAAGGTTAGGAAAGGTTAAAGACCTTTTTCTGGAGCCCAACATCCTGAAGATCAATTTAATTTTAGATCCCACTTTTACATTTATTCTGATAACCATTTGAATTTGTTTTGCATTATTTTTGAAAATCTCTCAAAAGCTTTCAATAGCTGCAGCTGGCTAGATTCAGAAATGGAGATGGGATGCTAGATGCTGCATTGACAGTGCAAGCGTGGAAGTTATCTTTGTAAGCTTTCAGAAAAAGGATGCAGTGAAGATTGTCCAGTGCCATAATTGTATCATTTAAATATCTTCTCTAGAGAAATAGTATGCACTAGAAAATAAAAACTATAATCATCTGTTTTTCACTACAAGTCTTACTAGATTTGAGAATCAAATCAATTGTAGCTAAAAATTTCAATTTATAGATGACTAATGTGTAACCCTAGTGGTTACAGGCATGTTTCCTGCCATCCTTTCAAACTGGAAATCTTCCAGACCATGTCTCTGTTTAGGGATTTACTGATAGAAACCACTTGAATGAAGCAGACAGTGAGGGAAAAAAAAAAAGAAAGAAAGAAGAAGAAAAAAGTATTTTGCCAGGAAGATAGATTTCTCTGAACATCTATATGGTTAGCATTGATTTCTCTTGTTTTTGGAAAATATGAAAGAATTACTTCTAACTGTAATAAAATGTATAGGACCTTTTAAAAAGTTTTTACTTGATATCATTCATAAAAAAACAGTACCTGACGTATTGTTATCTTTCTGCTATTTCAAATGAAAACAGGTTACCTGCTAATAAATAATGATTTTTGGTTTACTGTATTACTGTATCCATACATTTATATTTTATATAATACACACATGTCCATTTGAAATAGTATTTGTTTGAGACATTGCATGAAACTGAAACAATAATGCTTGTTAAAGACTGGTGTCTAACACTGGCATAACCTACTGAATTATAATAAGTTTCAGTTGGAAGGGCATATAACTGTAAAAATTATATTTTGTTTGACCACACCTCAGGTTCTGAACTGGAGTTGAATATTCCAGTCAGTTTTGTATATTTATGGACAACAGCTAGTAAGAAGTAGCAAATACAGACAGATTGGCTGCAGATGCAGAGGATTTTATTCTGATGTTCCATTATGGAGCTGTAAACAGGCATGTCAAACTTCACTTGATTATAGACAAGTTAGACTGGTTAGATGATGGATCAAATCTTTGTCTTTCCTCTTGCCATGAATACTACAGTAGCCAAGAAGAAAGAACAGAAAGGGAATGAAAAAGACTGGAGAGAGAAAGGTACATTGGTAAAAGTATTGACATAGAGCTTACATCTGATCTGAAATGTGGGAAAGATGAGCTTGTGATAATTGAGTTTACCTGAGTGTGCCTGGTAAATAGGAATATGACTTAGCATCTCAAGGAATTAAAAAACAAAAGGAATTGCTGCTGGAGAGTATATCTACTTCAGGCTTTGATCAGTTTTATACCCCTTCTCGCTGCCCGAAATACTGTGGCTATAGAGTTCATAAACTGCAGTTATACGGCAGTGGGAGAACTTGTTCCAACAGGACCAAGTGTGATTGGCCCTAACATGACTCCTGCCTGCTATCAGGAAAGAAAATTTCTTGGAAGTTGGGCAGCTTGAAGATGTAACTTCAAATGGTGGTTTGGTCCCATCTTACTCAGCACGCAGGTGTACCCTCACCCGGTCAGTCAGCCTGCTGTGGGTTAACCGTAAAGTTAACACTGTGATGCATTTCCTCCTGCAGTCCACGTTTTCTCCAAAAGCCTTATTAGACTTGTAATGAAGGGACTACGCAGTCCCCCCCACCCCAGATAAGGGGAGGAAGAAGAAGGATTAATAAGTGTCCTTGATATACTGGCTGTGTTCCTCCTAACAAACCAAGCTGCAGTTTGCCTTACCTGCAGTGAGAGTACAGGTGTCTCAAATGCAGCTCGGCACCCACTCCAGCTCTCAAGTCCTTTCCAGCAGAACTTCTTTTCTGTCAGTTCTCAGACTATGGTGTAACATGGGGTTAGGTTGCCTCAAGCACAGAGCTTTTTACTTTTTACAGAACTTGATGAGGTCTTGGTTAGCCCAGCTCTCAAATTTATCAGCTCTAGGTTAAAACTTTTATTCAGAGTGTTACCTCTTCCTCCAGCTTGTGCTGTCTGCATTTGTGTACATTGTGTACACAATCAGTGAGGAATATATTAAACAGTGTCAAAACCTGAGGTGTTCCACCTGTTACCAACCATCAACTCAAGCCGCTAGTGATCTTAGCAGTCCAGGTAGTTTTCAGTTCATCTGACAGTTTGTCATCTAAAAGGCAAATCAAGCTGATCAAGAAAGATTTGCTCTTGACAATTACATGTTAAGTGTTCTTGATTAACTTCCTGTTTTCTATGTGATATTCTACTGACTAGGTTAAGAAATATTTTTACTACAAACTTCCTCTCTATGTATTATAGATAAAAGGTTTTGAAGGTGCATTTTCTGGAAGGAGTAGTAAAATCAATAATATATCTTATAATACTAAGAATATGAATGTAGTAGTTCAAGCACAAACATAGCCATATGTACAGTGAACTATCAGTAAGAGATACATGATAATCACAGCATCACAGAATGGCTGAGGTTGGAAGGGACCTCTAGAGATCATCCAGTCCAACCCGCCTGCCCCAGCAGGGACATCTAGAGCACATGGCACAGGGTGGCATCCAGGTGGGTTTGGAAGATCTCCAGAGAAGGAGACTCCACAACAAGAGTTGCACTCTTCAGTGCAACTTCTATAGGGCAACCTTTCCAGCCCCATCACCCTTACAGTCATAAAGTTTTTCCTCAAATTCAGGCGGAATTTCCTGTTCTTCAGTTTGTGGCCATTAATTGCCTCTTGACCTATTGCTGGCCACCTCTAAAAAGAGCCTGGTCCCACTCAAAATCACAGACAATGCGCAAGATACAAGCTTTTACATAACGACCATTTCTACATAACCACCACAATCCCCAAGTTACTGCTCTATCTTAAGATTTATTTCTAGTTATAGAAATTGAGACAAAGGCCAAGCTCCTATACAGCCTGACAGAACCTTGCTAAAGAGCTAAGGAGCCCATCCCAGAAAACAATAATATAATCCAAATTTTGTCATAAACTAATTTCAGCTTATACCCATTACCCCTCATCCTGTCACCGGCCGCCATGGAGAAGAGTTTGGCCTCATTCTCCCTACAATCACCCCCTCAGATACTTGAACGTGTTAATCAAATCTCCTCTCAGCCTTCTTTTCTCCAGACTAAACAGACCCAGCTCGCTTAGTCTTTCCTCATATGAAAAATGTTCCAGTCCCTTAATCATCTTTGTGGCTCTCCGCTGGACCCTCTCTAGAAGCTCCATGTCCCTCCTGTACTGGGGAGCCCAGAACTGCACCCAGTACTCCAGGTGTGACTTCACCAGAGCTGAGGGGCAGGATCCCCTCCCTCAACCTGCTGGCAACGCTCCTCCTGATGCAGGCCAGGATCCCTTTGGCCTCCTTGGATACGAGGGCACATCGCTGACTCATGATTAACCTGTTGTTGGTGGTAATAAGGTCTTAGTAACTGACCAGATTTGATAGATGAATTACAGCTGTGTGAACAGAGATCAATATATCAAGTGTAAATAGCTATTACCATTTGCAGATGCTAGCTTTGTTCTTTTACCTCTTTGTTGATGTACAGAACAGAAAAAGAATACCAAAAAAAAATCAATGCTTCCTAATAGAAGACCCACCCCTGAGAGCAGATTTGAGGGCCCTCTGGTTAGCAAGTTGTATTATATGGCTGACTGACAGACAACAAGAGCCACCTTTGAGGATAGAAGAAAATGGGATCTGAATTCCTCTCTAGGTGGAATTCTCAATAATGGAAATTGTATTGAAGATAACAATACCCAATTGAATCCCTTGTTCTGAGTATTGTGGTGTTCATAGTGTATTTGGCTTTGTTTTGCATCCATGGATACTTTTTGAGCAGTAATGACACCATTTGCAATGATTTTTCTATTTTGTGCTTTGTGTTGAGGGAAAAGTTGAATGTATCTGCCTATGAAGAAAGTCGGTGTTAGTGGCATAGATAAACTCCTTGGCCGTTTGATTGTGGCATGTGTGCAAAATTAGAAACTGAAGTGAAAGAAAGACGAGCCCAGATCACTAATGAGATAAGTACCTTAAGGGATGCTACCAGTATGAATGCTTTCAGAGACCTGAAGCAGCATGTGTGGTGCATATTGCTGAGATTATTCAGAAATTGAGTGCAACACTGAAAGCCTGACCTGCTTTCAGATGAGAATGAATGCTGCTCTAGTAGCTCAGCACGGTGTTTGCTTTATACTCAGAGCCAGCTGCTTGAAAACAATAAATAAAATCCTCTCCCAGCTACATTCATCCTTCAAATAGAAGGACAGCAGTAGCTGGCAGAAAGTGGAAGAATCCTATGCAGTGCTTGGGTATATAATTTCAGATGTCTCCTTTCCTCATGATTCATACAGTAAAATCCTGTTTTGTAATGAAAATGTCAGCGGTTTTGGTTTCTCTCTATGTATTTACTGGTTTTTGTTTTGTGAAGGAAGAGTTTATATGGATAGATACAAAAAAAGCCATGTTTCCAGCATTAAATACTGCATATGCAGTCTAAAATATATGCTTTTAATAATTATACTAAGCTCACCATAATGAGACTTGACATTGAAAAAATATGCCTAGTCAATACAAGGTTCTTGAATCTTACCTTGAAAGTGGAGGCTTTTAAAATGTTATATTAAAAATAACAATATAACCTGGAGACAATGCAAATGTTGATGGTTGTTGGATATCAATGTTTAGATTTAGAACAATTTTCAAATAGTGTGATGTGGTGTGAGAAAGGATTCCTTACTAATATTTAACATATGCTATTTTAAAGTTCTTTAATTCTATTTTAATCAGAATATTTAATCTACTTTAATCAGGATCCATCTTTTATTTTCAGCTTGGATTGACATTTTCTCCTGGGTAAAATGGATCTAAGTGATTTGTGTGGAAATTCCAATTTAATTCTCCTTTCTACCTTCCAAATAGTATACTGAAAAAACAGGACAAAATAATACCAGACAAGAGGACAGGGCTTCTTCAGTATACTTTTGAAGGCTCGCAAGTAGCAATTTACAATGTTATTGTAAAAGGTATCAAAGGGTGAGTTTTGACCAAGATAAACATTACCAAATATTGGGTACTTCTCAGAAAGCATTAACATTTCCATTAGATTCATCTTACACCCATCACCTACCCATGCTTTCTTATATGCTTATATACTTTTTATCAGTTACACACCAGTGTACAGTTTCATTACCTTAGATTCTTTACTCATTCATTTTTGCTAGAGGCAGCTCTTTGGTGGTATTAAGCATAGACCATACTCTGAACCCTATACCTCTTAAGTCATACCATAGTCTGAAACTAAAAGCACAAAAGTCTATAATACTATGGGAGCGACAATGTAATTGCAGCACAGGTTAAGAAGCAGCAGGATCAGCCTGTGAAGACTTCCATTGTTAATATATATTATATGCAGATGTATGCTTACTACTAGTCTAAACATGTAAAAATAGTAAGAAAATTCTACTGGAAATAATATCTCACAAGGCTGGTTGGAGTTTGTAAATTAGAGCAGATGAAGAGAGTCCGTAGGAATGGTGGTAGATTCAGTCCCAGGTGACGGCAGCCTGATGCCTGTCCCCATTCACCAGGAGGCCGGAACCCTGTGCCGAGCCCCTCCTGCCCTTGGTTCACCCACCTCTGCCTGCCTCAGTGGAACCAGCTGGTGCCTCCTCAAAGCTCTGTGCCCTTCCTGTATGGCCCACCCTTCTTCCTCTGCATGGAGGGAGATGAAGGTTGTCCATGCATCCAGGAGCTGAGAAGACAGATGTGCAGAGGAGAAGGGGCACTGGCAACATCGTGGGCAGCAAACACAGGACCGCAATGGTTGAGATAAGCAGGCCCTGCATTCTCTTCAGGCTTCTTCAACACATAGTTAATCTTTCCAAATGATAAAACACAATTATATTTCAGACTGACTTTTCCTTCTCTGCTTGCAGAAATGAACATTAAAATGTAATATTACTTTGATTTTGAAATTTTAATAAAATAGTGCAAGGAGTAAACATTAACTTCACAAATGTTCTCTTTTTAGCTTCAGAGTTCACTAATGTTTCCGTCAACTCTTTCAAACCTCTTTTTAGACAAATAGAAGCTGACACTGTGTTCTTCAGAACAACCATCTGGACATTTTTGCCTGTAGGATATCATCTGAATGGGCTCTTAATATTGTGCCACATCTCTGCGTATATGTTCTTATGTATGTATGGTACATCTCTATTTAGAATCACTTTTTTATTATTGGAGATTATTCTGACCTTCTTTCTTTCTGAAGTTGATCTGACACACTTCTTATCTGCAGTAGCCTTTGAAATTGAGCAAGAGTTGAGCAAGAACTGAGCAGGATCAAAACTCAGATGCTAGAGAAATATGCTTTCTTGTCTTATTTAAATTCCACACTGTTTTAGCTAGTGAGAAGGCCACAAATTTGCTGGTGCAATTGTACCAATTAAGCCATCTACTGGAGAGACATCTACCTCCTGGAGACATTTTTCCGTGACTTCTTGCTTTAAACTGCCTCCTTGAGTGATATAAGCCATAGTAGTACCAGGATCTTTCACTTGTATAGGTTGCATGTAAGCAAAGATTTTTTGGCCCCATAGTTGCTTTGATTGGGGATGGGATTTTCTTCACATTGCCACTTTGCTAGCAAAATACTGAAATTCAGCCCATCCATTCCTCCTCTCTCCTCAGCAAAAATGCTGGCAGTCTGGCAAAATGCTAGATAAGCATGTACATTTTAACAGGCTAAGCTCACCGTGGTGCCAGAGCATTACCCGCAGCAGTGGCCCACACTGCACTGGGGATGCCTAGCAGGGCAGGAGAGCTGGGTGCTGTCTGAAACCATCCACACTCTGCAGACCTGGCACAGACCACAGCACTTTGTCCCCATGCCTTCCATACTTTCATTTGACCAAGTGTTTCTCCAAAATTGTAAAAGGTGACTACAGGAGAGACATGTCTGAGTCAGACTTCTATAATCACTTTGGTGTATTTTGAGTAGTGCACCACTGTCCAGACAGAAACTTTCCCTGTCTATGTATATGCTGTGTATATGTGTGTGCGCTTCTGTGTGTGTGAATGTGCATATTTTTCCCTGTTGGAACTAAATTCTCAGAAAACTTACACAAAATGTGCTGCAAGCAAGCTGTGTGGGTTGCAAAGTCAGTGGAGTTGAAGTATAGGAAATGCCTGATCTGCTATTCTGACAAACATGTATATTAGCAGTAATACAGTTTTTATTTGTATAGCTACATAAATTCTTCACTGGTGCTTCATCTTCACTAAAAATGAATATTTCATATATGCATAAGGGCAGATTGAGTCTGAGTCTACTCAGACAACAGAAGATCTGACTTTTCTACCATTGAATTTGAATACAGATCAGCCTTTCTTTTGCTGCTTCTCTGCATATTAAAGACACATAATGCATATGTGCATTGCACATAAAGACACACTGGAAGTTTCCCCTGTAAATACTCTTTTTTTTTTTTTCTGAATGAGAACCTTTTAGAAATAGTCTCATTTCTTTTAGGCAGCTTCTCCTCTGACGTGATTCACCTGCCTTTTAGTCATATTTATACAGTCATAGTATATGACAATGAATAAATTCATAGCCATGGTAGACATGTGAGAGAGATCTGAAAAACAAATTCTGTGATTGCATTAGAGAAGTGGCTAGCAGGATTTCAACAGATGGAATTAAATGATTAGCATAAGGAAATTGCTTATTTTAACTACACAAGGTGGTGCACAAGCACAAGTCCTGCTGTGTGATTAGTCCTTTATGTTTATTTGTTCATGTTTAAGTAGTTCCCCTTTTTTGTGAAATAGCCAGCAGTGGAGTATGAATGTTCCCACTAGAATACAAACTTGTTACTACTCTTTCAGCATCCTCTATGGCAAGGATAATTGCTAGCAATAGTATGAATATGAAAAGGAAAAGAATAAAAGAAATATTCAAACATGGAAACATTGCTGAGAATTTGACATTCTTGATTTCCACACCTGCTACAAAGGTTATAGTAATTTTTTGTAATAACAAAATAAGGTTCTAGATTGTTATCCAATTGTACTTTACCTTTTCATGAGTTATTTGCACTAGTAAAGTACACAGTAAAGATTCTGCAATCAAAATGTGATACTTCTGCTATCACCATCCATCATTGCTTTAAGGACTCGTAAAATGCTTGATTGCTCTTTTTAATTCATACACTGATCAAGCATACTTGTAATCACAAGGCAAAGTGTTGCCTGGGTGCCCAGCAGTGACATTGGAAGACACAAGATCATCACCAAGTGCTCAACCAAATTCTTTTTTTCCTGAGAAGCTGCTCTGTTAACTTATCTGCTGGGCAGAGAATGTAGCAATAACTCAAAATGACCTTTGTAGGGGGAGAAGGGAGCCTTCAAGACACTGAGTATTGCCCCTGCACCGAGGAGAGAAAAGCTGCTGAAGCCCATGGGGTGCTTCCTAACCTTGCGGTGTCATAGGAAGCTTGTGTCAGGGCAAGTGTGATGCTGCAGGGAGCTCCCTGCCTGTCGCTGGTGGAAAACAGGCAGGTCGAGGAGGGGCCAGAGAGGAGAGGCAGCATCTGCAGGCCTCCTTTTGGGGAGAATCACGTAAGAGTACAGGGACAACGGATTTTTAAATTACTTTTAAAAGTTTTTAAATAATCTCTCTCACTATTTCTTTTCTGCTTTCTCATTTCCTTGGTGCAAAACTTCTAATGCAAGTCAGGTAAATATTTCAGGTTTTATCTTCGATCTGAATTTTCAACACAGATGTATATTCCCAGCCCTGACATTTTGAAACAAAGTGATATGAACACTTGTCTGTGTAAACAGTTTTATTTCCCAAATTTCAATATTTATTGAAAATACCGCCATAAGTGTTTACACCTCTATTCTAAGATCAACAGTTTCTATTTTGCTACTACTTTACTTTCTGGTGCTTGATTCACATACCAAGTACCATGACTATAAGTGTTAATGCCACCAGACTAGGCATCTTCGAAGTGTTTGTGTTCATTATCTAGATATTTTTTTTCATGACATTGACTGTTAGTTGTACTCTTATTAAATCTTTCCCAAAGCAGTATGTGTGTGAGTGTGGGAGAGGGCGAAGGGTGGGTTTCTGGTGGTTGCTTGTGAATTTCTGTGGTAAGTGCAACAGCTGCAGGAATCTTTTTACTCCATAAAATTTACCTTGCATGCATAAAAAAAAATGGTTATTTGTAACTTACTTACAGAACTATGGTTATTGATATGAAATCAGTTACCCAGCAAATTAAATGTAAGTGAATATGTTTAATGTTGTGAGCTGCTTTTTTGTATGGAGTTCTCAGTTTAAGTGTTGTGAGTAGAAATGCCAAATATAAACTTTCTCTTTCATGCTTTCATCCTGTAGCTGTACTTGACTGTTTACTGGTTTTCCATTAGCAGAAGTGCAGATTAGTTGCCATTGACATCAAGCTCAAGAATTTTAAGACTTCTCCTAGAAACAGAGTTTCTTTACTTAAGTCCAGGATACACAGAATTCCAATACAGTATCTTCCTCATATATTACAGTCCTTTATGTTAAAACATGAATACTTAACCACATAGGACTATACAAAACTACCTTTTTTATTTAGGACAGAATGCACACCAAGGAATTCTTTAGAAATGTATTATTTTTGTATTTCTCGTGACATTTTTTTCTCAGTTTTATTTCACTCTTTCATTTTGATTTGTTTCTTCAGCAACATTCTCCATTGTGTGAACCGTTGTGTGCTAATAACTATCCTCTCCCACTGACTCATGTGCCTCAGTGACAGGAAAGATAACTTAATCTATTGTAAGTTTATTTCTAGGTCATTATATTCTTGATAATGCAGGATACTGAGATCAGCAGTACTAAATATGAAAGAAAATAATATAGCCTGATCTTTTTATATTTGAAATATCATAAAAATATTAACAGAAGACAACTGTACTCTAAAAATGTCAAGAAATAGTATTGAGAAAGGCTGATTCTTTACAAACTGTATCCAACGGTAGGCTACAGTATAATAACAGACCTTGCTAATAACATATTTCATTTAAAATCTGATGACTGAAAAACTCAGTAAAAAGGTGACCTAGATTTATATTTCTATCATCTGACTGATCTGGACTGGCTGAAAGTGACCCATTAACAAAGAAATTATTAGACAAGATTATGAATTCATTTTAAAGGGTAATTTTCTAGCTATTTGTTTTACTTATCCCTTTGTGTTTTAGTAAATTTAGTCTTAGTTTAAAAAAAAAAAAAAAAGGCATCCTGTCACCTGTACTGCTATTTCCTTAATATTTAAAAGAGAAGAATACTTACTTTAGCAATTGTCTGTACAGCCTCCAAAGAAGTTTTAAGCCTGGCAACATGTGGCCTTGTTATTTATCAAACTCTTAATTCCTATTTCTGAATAGGAATTCTGTTTCTCAACATACTGTGCACAGACTGAAGTCTATCGGTCATCTCTACTTTGTCGTTACGTGACAGAATAGGGACATAAAGATCAAATACTTGGTTGGATTTTTGTTGTTGTTTTTTACAAAATCATTAATTTACTGTTTAGAATTTTAATATAATAATATTGCCAGTTGAAATTACTGATTAGAAAGAAAACTGAGCATTCTTATGGCAGGAGCAAGCAGCCAGATATTGATTACACCTCTCAAGTGGTGCTTTGTACTTTTAAGATTAAAAAAACAGGGCTGAAAACTGGTAGCACATCTATTATCTTTACCATTGGGTTTCATGGTTAGGAAGGTGCATGAATCCCCAGTAGTTCACAATTGCGTATTGAGTTACAGGACCTGATATGCATGTCAAGTTCCGTGTGACCTGGGCATGCACTGAATCACTCAAAACTGTTGGTAGAACTTACTGTCTTTGAGTTCATTATCTAGTCACCTACTTTAAATGAGGAGACTGAACTTCAAGTGAAATTTGGAACTGCATATTTAGCACAGGGTAGAGCTAAACCATCATTGTTGTTGCATAGCACTTGATAGAGCAGCACTTTATCATGCCCAATTTATAGGTAACTTCGTTGTAACAAGTTTACTGCCTAACAATTGCCATTAGTTTGCAATCATAAAATGGTCAAATGAACAGCAGTTCTCAGAGCAGTTATTGCATATCCTTATGATACATGAAATGTCTTTAACACGACTCACATTTTTATGGGTAGCAAATGAGAGCTGTATCCATATGTCCAACCATAATGGGAATTTGCATTCTCAAATGTCAGCATAAATCTTCCTGAGAGCTGCGTACTGTGTTCAGAAATGCAGCGCTGGCTGTTGCTGTCATCTTCTGAGGTTGCACATTTGCTTCCTCTGTATTTCTGTACTACCTGTTGTCAACATTTAATGTATTTATATATATATATATATACACACACACACACTTTTTAAACATCATTGAACTCCATAATCATTTTTTCTTCCGCTCTTTGATTAGCCAAATCCACTAATGCAGCCATTTTTCACCATGCAGGACCATGGCAGATAGGCATAACCAAATACCTGACCTCTAATGTCAAGAGTAGACAGACATTGGCGGGAATACTAATGCAAGTAGAATTCTTGTTGCCAGGTTCTCTCTGCAGTGATTATTCTGCCTGGAATTATCTTAAACAGAATTCTTTTAAACTGTCTAGGCAGTGGTACAAATGTAAAACTTCAGGAAACATGACACAGGATTTTTCTCTTAGTCTACTAGTGGCAGATAATTACAGCAAATAATTAAATTCAATTTATGTAATAAATTTGTTTGAGAATACGTACAGGTTAGTAAAGGTCAAAATATAATAACAGAAGACAAAATTCAGTTAAGATACATAAAAAAATGGAAGTTTTTACTGGAAGCATTAATTATAAATGAGACCGCCATTACTAAGACTGCTAATGTGTCTCAGTATGAGTTCATGTTCAGCTGATGATAACATTCCACAGCTTAGCTGTTGGCAATGAATATTTTGATGCCATATTATTTAATCTAGGCTAACTTCAGCCAGAACAAATATCCCCAAATTAAGGAAAAACATCTAGTATGAAGCATTATTTTTTCTTTTATAAAGAAAGTAAAAAGACAAAACTATCTATCTCATATTTTGAAGCAACAGCCTAAAATTTGACATTGGAGAAAGAAGACAGCATTTTCTGAGTTTACCTTTGCTTGGTGTTAAAAGTTCTTAAAAATAAAAGGAAGCGATAAACCTCACAAAACCTTAATTTTAGTCTACTTATTATCAGAATTTTTTAAATTTCATACTCACTGTGAATGAGCAGATAATTCAAGATTTGCTAAGGAGGTGAGGTGACCCACAAGATGAGGTTTGAAACTTCAGCAGACATGGGCGAAATCAAGAACTACCAACAAGATTTATTTTTTTAAAGAAAATACATTAGGATGTTTTATAATGTGGTAGAAATAATCATAAAATAATCACAAGTAGGAAGATACAGGCCAAAGAAAATCTAAGATGCATGTGTATTTTATGTACATTTATATATGTACATTATTTTCTAAGAAATACAAAAGCTTATATTTAGTCGTTGCACAGAATAAAAGACGCAGCTAAAGAAAGCTAAAATATGAAAGGATATGATGATTCTACATCTGCCTTTCCCTGAGCCTGTGAAGTCTGAGCTATAGAGTGTGGGGTCTAGTTGTGCTAAGGGACTTTCAAGTTAAAATTTTTATCATTTCTTTCTGAGATCTTCGTGAAGATCTCAGAAAGGTTCTCTTATAGGAACCTGTGACATTTGAAATATAAATCAATCATAAGGACAATTCTCAAAATTTAGGTTAGTTATTTTAAAATTCATAGTGTGTGCCTTCTACCACACCAGCTAATAGAGACATACTTACGACAGCAAAGCTAATTTTTCACATCAGAAGCAGCTGTAGGGTGTGATTGACAGTAGCAGACAAGCACATGCTTTCTTTCCTCTTTTTGCTTTCAGTGCTCCCAGTACTTCCTTTCACGTCTATTCCTTTATTACCCTGAACTGTAAAACATTGCAGATGCACCAGCCTAACATGCAGTCAGTTATCTTTCCCTCTCTGTGCTGCCAGGATTCTGATTTGCAAATTATCAGATACATCTTCTTCCTCGTCAAAATGTCTTTGACTTTATTATGTACCACACAGCCATCTGTCACGCTGACAGTATTAATATGTGCTGTTTCTATTAGATAGTCCCCATTGTTTAAAGTGAGTGATTTTTCTGCTTCAACTAAATTTTAGTAGCACTGCAGTGCAGAGAAGTGTGGAGATCTGTCCTTTTTATGTTCCATTATATTGTTTACGTTTTTTTCTTCTTGTTGATTGTTTACAACCCAGATGACAGACATTTTAGCTTCACCCTGAACCATGCCCTGCTTTACTTAGGGAACATATATTATAGAAGCTGGAGTTGCGCTACATTTCAATGAACCAGGGAGGCCTGGAGCCAAGCTCGGTGAAGAATTTAGTTTATCCCTGCTATAATACTTTGACATTTGAGTTATCCACAAAGAAATGTGACATATTGCCTCAAGTATCACAGCTTAAACCTATTTCTGTAGCATACCCTTCAGAGACGCATAATCAAGCCCTGCATTGTAAATGGGAATGCAAAATGTTTTATGGTTCTTAGTCTGATCTTCAGATATAAACTTATTTATGAACAATGGAAGAAGTTTATAGTGTACCAATCTTATATAGGTATTATCTACAGGAATAAATCAATTATCAAGGCTAACCTGTTCTTTCTGCTACTGTTTTTCCTGCCTAATGCTATTTTTCTTTCCTATGCACATAACTCAGGGTTTTTTTTGTTATACTCTGAAAATATTTCTCCATATCACCTCAGTAATTGGTTAACCTCATGGGTATGAGATAGCTATCCTAAATTTGTTATTTATTCATATCAGTGCCCTAAATTACTCCCTCATGAGATTAAGGACAGATTCTAGACTTAATTGCAGGCAGTTCTCTCAGATTCCAGAACACTACCTGTGGACCACATGGTCACATAAAAATTGTTTTAATTTTATGGCTTTTCCCTTTTAGCTTGCTTCCTTTCTGAGGCAGTGGGCATGTGATATGTTACACTGATCGGGCTCTACCCAGGTCCGTTTTTGTTCCTGGTCACATCTGCCATACACTGTCAGTGCTGTAACTAGAAAGAGTACACTGTAAGCACATACTTTTTCCAAAATGCTAATCTTTTCAGGTGGTTATTTCAAGATGTTTTACAATAATCTTTCTTGAATTTCTGCTGAATATATAAAATTAAGTATCTTATGCCTTTGCTATGTCTTCCGATAAACTAGGTTATCAGATTTTTTTCATATGTTTGATTCCTAAAAAAGAGCTATCTTTGGGCTGTAGTTCTGTGCTACCACTGTATGTTTGTTGATAAAGATAAAATTAGACATTTGAATGATGGCCTCTACATTTTAACTCTTTTCATAGAAAATTCTGTTTATAAAGAAGCTTACTGAGCCAACTGATGTAGTCTTCTATTTGTAATCCTCATTGGCCAGCTCCAAATGGATGCTTGAATGGATAATTCACTTCTCATTAAATAAGCCTACCTCAGCAACTATTTGACACTCTCATAGATTTCAATTGAAGTGTATTATATTCTACAGTGTTAATCACAGTTAAATCAGTTTTAGCGTCAAACTTTAAAATGACTTTCAGCCTTTTATACCTGCATGACAAACTTGAATCACCTCAATACTTTGTTGGTTTAAATTTATTGTAGGTTATCTAAGAAAACCTCTTAAAATTTAAGAATATGGCTGGATTTTGAGATTATGTGGATTCATGCTGATTAAGATTTTAAAGAATAGCATTTCATAACTGGACCTTTCAAAAGGTGAAACTAATCTTTGTATAGCACATTTACATGCAGACTAATACTCTGGGTTAAATTTGAAATTCTAGCTTTGTATTTTATCTGTAATGACTTTCATTAGCTTCATTGGAATATACTTTTTCAATTTAAACTTTCTTTATTGAGCTCTAATAGCTAAAATAATTTTACCATCTCTTGTATACTGAGATTCTGTTATTCACTATGCAAAACAACAGTTTCTTCTCAATAGATGTCTCAAAGTTATGTTTTAAAAAACTATTTACAGACATTTTCATCAAAAGCTTAAGGTATCTTTATCACTGCATTTTTAAGAAACAGCACAGATTTGTCCTCTGTACTTTCTATATGTGAGGTTTTGGTTGTAATGGACATATTTCCAAATGGAAATTGGAACATATGTTAAGTGTTCCAATAACAAATAGGAGACCATTGGAATAGTTTCCAGTGACTGCCCTGAGCCCACTGGAAGAACCTAATCTCCAACACTGAGTTTCCACAGTCAAGTGAGGAGAGTAATCTGCTTAAGTAGTAGTATAAAGGGAGATTTTATTCATTTTGTTTGTGCTCAAAGCAAAATTAAAATATGCCCCCTCAGCATCTATTGCAGGAGTATTACAATAATAACCCCTTCTTGCTCTTTTCAGAAATTTCTGGTGCATTTTTTTATTATAGAGCTGTGACTTTTGGCCTCGTATAATTACTTGAAACACATTTTTCCAGTACCTTTAGGACGTTGTACCAGCAGTTGCACTTAACTTGTGACCCTGGCTTTTCTTGGATGGCTCTTCCCTATGAAATGTTCAGTGTGATCTTAATGATCTTTGTGGTTATGTTACTCCAGGCGCCCTAGCTTACTTTACTAAGAGTGTCTCTCTCTGTCTCCCTCTGCTTCTTTTTTCTTCTTTTCCCTCTCACCTTCCCTCCCGATGTCCAGTCTTAGGGTAAGTCTTCATTAATTATATTTTTCCTAGAATTTACATGGAATGTGTAACTACATAGTGACCTGCCTGCAATTTGATGGGATCAAAGACGTTATTTCTCTACACTACTCATGTTCTTTAGATCATGTTAAATCATATCCAATATCTGTTTTTCTTTTTTAATTAAAAGCAAATTCTCTTTTTAGTTGCTATGATGCATATATTTGAAATAGAGTTCATAGTGATCTTAGCTATTCTTGTTACTTCCTTGTGAAAAGCAAGGATATTCTGTCTGCTCTTTCAGTATAATCTCATCTCTAGATGGCTGAGTAATAGAGTCATCTAGAGGATGTTAGAGACATCCAGATACAACCTACTAATGAACTGTAAAATTTAATTTGTCACTCATCTGACACTGGGTGCATCCTAGAGAACATCTAAGTCCGCATCCTAGGCAGCCTTTGACAAAGCTCTTGTCAAACTGTGGATATATAGAATGATGCATAAAACTTCAATCCCTCCCCCTGCAAAGCTGGTTTATATATAATGGATCTCCATAGCAAAGCTTCGTTTGCTTAAGCTCTATCAAACACCGCACAGAGGTTTCTAGAGAAAAAGACAAGCTCTCCTTCCAGCTCTTTGTGCTGTTTCTGCTTCCCTCAGGCTCTAAAACCTGCACTGGGTAAGAGAATTCCTTGTGCTCAGCTGGGCCTCTAGGGAGTGTTTTTGCACCTCCTTAGTTCAACACTGCTGAGCATGGACACAAGTTGGAATACACTTATTTGGAAGGGAACAATCATTTTGAAGAGCAGGTAGAAGGAGTTTTCTGAAGTGAGTTAGAGTGACCTCATCAAATTCCTACAGTCAAATAGAATGTGGTGCCTCGGATAAAGATGCTAAAAGCAGTAGAGTCATATTCACCCAGATTTCTTGGCTATCTTCAAACCCCTTTCCTGGGGTCAACTCAGACTAAAAGCAACAACAAAATATAGAAGTTTCGACTTTGAGAGAAAATAAATCTTCATCTGGTGTTTTCTTTTTTTATACCTTCTTTTAAAATACAACAGTTGACTGTCTGGCCCTCCAGATTCCTAATGCTAATCTCACATATTCTTTAAGCAAGTTGTAGCTAGCAGAAGGTAGGGACCTTTCTTTTGGATGCTATTTTTTCAGTGTACAGAATCCTGCAGTTAACTGACTTGGCTTTTATGTCCAGGCATTTCCTATGAGCAGATGAGATTTTCTCTGCCTAGATTGAACTTTAAAAATATAATCATAACAAAAGAAATAGTATGTCTTGCCAAAACTAAAATAACACTATGAATGTTTCTCTCTGTGTTATGGTCTTTCACATCTGTTATGCTAATACACATTTTGTGTGTTGGTGTGTGCGTGTTTCTGTGCATGTGTAAGCATGTCTCTGTGTATGCAGGCATTTCTCTTTACGTGTGTAACATCAGATTAATCTATATCATATTTTCTTCATTAAATATGCGTCTGGATGGATCCAGAGAGATTTATGTCCTACTATTCTATGAGAAAAGACCAATGTGGTTTTAATACATTATATTCTCAATTGAATTGTACACACAAAAATGGCTTAGTTTTAAGTTCCTTGAAGGTAAAAAAAATTACCAAAAGAAGTATCTGCTCATCACAAAAGCTGATAATTTATAAATGTTGTGATGAAAAATTACAATGTCTGACATAAATATGAAATAGTAGAGTTTTTATTAAGAATTATTAGCTGCTGTGAACACCCACTTCAGTGTAATTTTTTATCTCTGTCATCATGCCAAATCACACTACAGCGATTATGGATTTCTTTTCTTGTGTGTTACAGAATAGAAGGAATTAAACAAATTTTAGTTATGTAGAAACCACCTATCTTCTTTACTTAATAGTTTGCATTATTTTCTTCCAAATTGTTATTCATTTATAATGTGAGTGATTTTGATGCCTTACAGTAAGTGCTTGCTGATGATCTTTTAGGTGATGAATTGCAAGTAAACATGATAGCATAATGACTTTGATTAAAAAATAATTTAGAGAATACTCTGTTGTTGTACTGTATCTTCTTTACATAATTTTCAAATATGAAGATTGAACATTTATTTAGAAATCTTAAAATTCATATTGTTTTTTTTTAATTTTGCTGCAGAAGTGGATTGCAAAATCTGCTTAATGTGTATTTTTGAAGTGAGTGTAGATTTTTTTTTATCATACAAATTCAAATGTTCTTGAATTGTCTAAAACTGAATTCTATGTAGAAAAGCATCGTGTTGTAGAATTGAAGGAACACTCTTTGGCTTAGCCAAAGTGAAAAAAAAAAAAAAAAAAGACCATAGATTGGCAATAAATAAATGTAAAATCTTATTTCTGGGAGTTTGGTGATTTTAAGGCTGATTATAGTCTATCTGACAGCACACAATATATTTTATTAATAATTTTTAAAAGCGATTCTTTAAAGTAATGCTTTTATTTGTAAAGTAATGTATTTATTTGTTTATTTATTTATTCAGTTGAAAAGGGCTAGTCCTGGATCATGAGCTTCATGGCAAGTGGACTTCATTATCTGTGTCTTTCTGTCAGAATTTTTTACATTGTTTTATTACTGCTAAATCCAATTATTTATGCAAGCAGTGAAGAAAGAAAACCAAACTTAAAAACAGCCTTATTTTAAAATACTACCTTTCTTCAGACATACTGTTATGTGAAAGAAGATTTTAGATCTTTCTTGTGGTTTCTTTACCTACTCTTTATTACTTTACATAGTCTTCCTAAAGGAGCTCTGATATAGTGATGAGGTGTTGTTTTGTAACTGATCCTTGATTTTTCTCTCTGGTAATATAACAAAACTCAATGTGGATATAATATGGAAGTTTTTTTCCCATGTAATACCGATGGCTTTGTAAGCAAGATGTGAGCCGTTCCTACTATGCAAAAGGTCTGCTTCCAGAGGCTGATTCATAGCCACTGATCTGGTAACACTGGCCTACCCTCAAGATATTTAATGAAGAGTGACTTTAAAGCCAGTTTGCTACATGTACTTTAAAGAAGATATTTCAAATATTTCGAAGCCAGAAGAAAGCAAAATAGAAAATAGGGAACCTGTAGGCAAAAATATACGTACCAAAGAAGTGCCTTGCAAGAAAACAAACAAAAAAACATTTTCATCTGTGCCTCAAACGTAATTCTGTTGAGGCCTGTTGCAATTATTTTTTTTTCCCATGAACTTCACATTTTTCTCTGAGAGTTGGTGAAAACTTAGAGCTGGTAATTACCAAGTTCTAAGTACATTCTATGTTGAAAGTAGGGTAGGGTCACATTAAGGCTGCTCTTACTCTGGTCAAAGATCTACTTTTCAGAGGAAAATCCCACAGGATGATTCTTTGGGTATAGACCTTCTTTGTAGCAACAGAGTGGCAAGAATAGATAGAGATTGTCCTAAGGCTGGGCCTTTGCACTGTTATTTGACAGATCAAGTACAAGTTTTATATAAAAGAAACGACAAATTAAAGACGTGACACAAACAAAAATGTTACTGTCATGGGAGCATCAAAGCCTTGGTTAGGTAAAGAGGTGAGTGACGGGCTCTAATGAGCCGTGGATAAGGTAAGCAAGAACTTAGCATGAGAAGCCTTCATGCAGATCAACAAGTGTCAGGGGAGCAGTTCCAGCAGTACCTGACTGGAAAAGTACAGTGTGATAGATCACAGGTCTGATTAGGGCCTGCACCAACTGCTGGTTATAAAGACCTAGAAAAGGCCAGTTGTGGAGAAGGTGTTACTGAGGTGACACCAAGCCACAGCTGGGAGCCCAACAGCGAGGCCAGTCGAAGCAAATGTGCTTCCCCCCGGCTGGGCTGCAGCAACACTGCCGGAGTGACTGGGATGGCTCTGTCAGCTGCAGCTCTGAGTGTCTGTGTGCCTGAGGGCTTTTCCTGACACATCCTGTCTCTCAGTCCCCATAATGCATCAAACTTGGCAGTGTCATGTTCCTTTCCCCTGTGCCCCATGGCAGTGACTACATAACACAGATAAGGTCCTAACTAAACATAAGAAATAGTTAAGACTTTCTGAGTTTTACCTAGTTGTATTTCAGCAGCACAAGAAAAACAAATGAAAATGAGGTCCAGTGTTAAATAGGGCAGGGTGACTTTGATGACTACACAAAGAAAATTACTGTACATATCTTTAAAGAAAAAGGATCCAGGGAATTACAGGTCAGTCAGCTTGACCTTAGTTCCTCTGAAAATTATGGAGCAAGCATTCCAGAAGCTATTTTCAAACACAAAGAAAAGTCAAGGTGACTTGGAACAGCCAGTATGCAGTTACCACAGACAATCTGTCTTTGACCAACCTGATTGTTTTCTGTGGCTGGTTCTGTGAAGATGGAAGAACAGTGGATATTGTTTACTTTGACTTTAGCAAGGTTTTCAACAGAGTTTCCCACACTGTCCTTGTAGCCAACCTGAAGAGATACGAACTGGATGGGTGGATGTCTGTAAAACTGGCTTGATGTCACCTCGAAGAGTAATAGTTAGCAGTTGAGTTCTCACTGCAGCCAACAACAAATGGTGTTCCTCAGGAATTGACAGGTGGGGTGGTACTATTAGCATCTGTAGAAGGCTGCTGGGTAATGAGAGAGAAACTACTCTTAGTATATCTGCAGGTGAAACAAACCATAGTGGGGAGAGCAGTAGATACGCTGAATGGCAGCAGTTTCTGACACAAGGACCTCAGAAAAGAGCAATGAATGGACCTGGGTAATCTGAAGGGGGCAAATCCTGAGTCTTGCTTGTGAGGTATTCCTCACAATGTCTGTATGGGTGCAAGCTGGGACCCACTGACCAGGACGCAGCTCTTCAGAATAGGAGCTGGGAAATCCTGGGCAACCTGAATCAACTTTGAAGTTAGCCCCATTGAGAGGAGGAGGCAGAACTTGATGACGTACATAAGACCCTTCCAGCCTGCGATTTTCTCTCTTTTTGTTCCATACTTGGCAGATAGGATTTACTTACTCTTGAAAAGCTAATACCAAATCTGACTGCATTCTGAGGCCTTCTTAGAAGGAAACGGTGTGATATTCAGTTAAAAAACACACAGGTATTTTGGAAAAAATAAAATTTTGCACAGTTCAGACATCTTCAAAGACTGCAGTGTATCAAAACTTGTGTAGCTATGGGTGGACACTTTTGAAGTGGGGGCATATAATCATATAGAAATTGCTTTGCATCAAAAATCTTCAAGTTAAGAAGGAAACATTTGATATTTCATTAGGTGGCTTGATTTTCATTGACAAGCTAGAGGCAGCACTGTTTCTCATGTCACTTCACAATAGATCTCTTGTTATGATCTCTTACCATGATTGGCTACCACAGATTATATAGCTATGGAAGCACAGAGAATTATACTGTTTTGAAAATTACTAGATCAAGACTGATCCCCAAAGGCTACATAGCTAACTCCTATATAAGGTTGAAGAACGTATGTTCCGTATGATGACAGTTTTTGCTCACATGTGTATTTATTTGAAGATAAGTGTATATTTTTTTTCATTTAAATACACCTACACTGATATCAGTGGAAGTATGGCCTTTTAAATAGTTGACTAGTTAAACAGCATTTGACTAAAAATATGTTAAAGGCAGCTATGTTACCAGGAGGACATACATAAATGAAAATGTTAGTCACATTTGTTAGGAAGGTTAGATTTAAAGATCATGCTGGTTATCAAAGACTTTTCAGCATGTGCCTTTTCAGTGATGCTTGTTTCAAACAAACCAATGAGCACTTTAGCATCACACACATCAAACAGTAAAATTAATTGTAGATTACGCAGCCTTAGAATAATGAACTACATAACACTATCAGTATTTTAAAATTTCTCTTAATACTATGTTGATCAGTACATAACATGATGATAAAATTATGCCGATACTGAAGCAGTGTATCCTTGGACAAATTCTGTTAATGTCCAGAATTAAACACACCTCTACTTAAGATTAATGGAAGCAGTTGAGGTTGCTTTATTAATACTCGTTTGCCTCCCATCACTTACATATACATTAAGACAAACATGAAATAATCAGTGCAGTCAAGAAAATAAAACCACAATTCATAGATCCTGATATAAACATAGCTGAGCTTCAAAATAGAGACAATGCTTGTAGTAGAAGGAACGTGATAATGCGTATCCCTATCAGTAAGTGAAAACACTAACGATAAAAGGCCATCGAAAATTGCATGAAAAGTGAAAATAATTCACAAAACAATAGACCATTTTTTTTTTTTTTTTTTTAGTAAGGGATTTGAATGCCCAAACAATATAATCAATATGTTAGCAGCTAGATGTATGTATTCAGTGTATTTATATGAATATTAACAAGATTATGTATTTTTGAAGTGTAGAAAGAACAAATAATTTGTTTCAGAGTATTTTTCTGCAGAATTAATGTGACCAGTATTCATCAGAGAGGAATTTGATTTTCACCCTACTTTAATACTAACTTGTGAATAACTTGGATATACAAAACAGTGCTTTATAATAGATGTCATATTCATTTTGTAAATTAACTGAAAAATGAAAATATAGTTCTCCTCCTGAAAGAGAATAACGGATCACTCTTCTCATCTTAGTAAGCTCTATGCATTACTATTGCAATGAAGTTGCCACTAGTGGGAGCAGAGTGGTGCAGTGGGAGCGTGCCGGGCCCGTAACCCAGAGGTTGATTGACTGAAACCGTCCTCTGCTAGAAAGTGTTTTGCCCAACACCCTCTCTGACACCTGGTGCCTCTCCCCTTGGGACGCTTCCACCAGCACTCGTCACCCTGCAGGCCTCCAGCTCCAGGGTCATACTGATCCCTTCCTTGCCTTCTCTTTTGGGGAGGAATAACCCCAGGCACCACGGAGAGGGATTTGGGAGTCCTGGCTGACAACAAGTTGACCATGAGTCAGCAATGCGCCCTCCTGGCCAAGAAGGCCAGTGGGATCCTGGCTGCATCAGGAGGAGCGTTGCCAAAAGGACAAGGGAGGGGATCCTGCCTCTCTCCTCAGCTCTGGTGAGGCTTCACCTGGAGTATTAGGTGCAGTTCTGGGCTCCACAGTGCAGGAAGGACATTGAAGGTCCAGCGTAGAGCAACAAAGGTGATTAAAGGACTGGAGCATCTATTGTATGAGGAAAGATTAAGCGAGCTGAGCCTGTTTAGTCTAGAGAAGAGATGACTGAGAGGAGATTTGATCAACATGTTCAAGTATCTGAGGGGTGATTGTAGGGAAGATGGGGCCAGGCTCTTCTCCGTTGTGGCTGGTGACAGGACGAGGGATGGCGGGTGTAAGTTGAAACACAGGAATTTCCACCTCCATGTGAGGAAGAACTTCTTTCCTGGGAGAGTGACATAGCCCTGGAACAGGCTGCCCAGAGAGACTGTGGAGTCTTCTTATCTGGAGATCTTCCAAAACCACCTGGATGCCACCCTGTGCCACGTGCTCCAGATGTCCCTGCTGGAGCAGGCAGGTCGGGCTGGATGATATCTAGAGGTCCCTTCCAACCTTAACCATTCTGTGGTTCTGTGATTCTGTGAAATGAAAGTTTCTAAACATGGGAAATGTTAATGTTCACTCTAAAAATAAAAATGTTGAAGAACTACATAATACTTAATATTCTCATAATCTATTGCAGTTACTGACAGCTTCCATTTCTTTTTTTCTTTTTAAGAAAACTACATAAAATATTCAGTCAATGCTGTAATAAAAAAGAGGACTTTTACTCTGTTCTCTTAATGCCGGATATTTTCTGGCTCCCTTTAAATCTTTTATTTTTTACTATTCTTCTGTTCTATCGTTCTATATTAATTTCTTACCTGAGTTACCAGATGAATGAGCTTCTGAATGAGGGATGCTCTTACATACACACATTTTTTTGTCTGATCCGCATCAGCATTCCCAGTGATCAGTAGGATATGACTTCTTGTGACTGTCAGTAGTATACCGTAATTCTCTAAATAATTCTCTATTTTCAGCTGTTTAATGTATAGTCCACGTTTAAGCAGAGTCCTAGTTATACCAAACTACAACCTATAATGTGTTTAAATATGAGTGAAATTCCATTATAAATTAGATCAGGATCACATTCCATTGCTGATTTTTATGTTTGAGCCCATCACACTCTAGTGCTAAGAATCTGCTGCATCGCCTCTCTGTTTCAGGTGTTTCTTGTGGTGCATGACACAGTCTTCCATTATATTTTACTTAAAGGCTTGTTCTTTGGTAAGTACATTAACTGAGAGTGAGACTCCAAAATTTCTTTTTGAGTACTTTTCATAGTTCATAGAGTGCTTCTTACCAGTATCTAGAAGACTGTTCTGGAGAATGAAGCCTCCTATTTGTGCTGTGATAGATTACCAGTGATGCTGGAAATGTACTATCTTACCCTAAGAAAAAAAGTTCGAGACATTTTGGGTTGCAGCAGGAGTTGCTCTTCATAGGCTCTACTGGTGTTTGACTTGGTACTGAAATTGTCAACACAAGTCATCCCCGTTGATAGATCTTTTTTGTGTGTACACAGACAGCTGGGGCCATTCCCCTCTAAAATAAGTCATTTATATTTAGTTTTTCACATTCATTTAGATATCTATGTCTGTCAGTTATCTATTCTGCTACTGTAGTTACTTACCACTACTCAATACTGTAGTCACAGCCTGAAAAGCACCTCAGCTGACTGTTTCTGCTCAACAAAAATATCAATCCCATATCAGGAGATAGTGGCAGATCTAGCAGCAGATGGATTCTGTAGCACCTAAAATAACAGGTCCCTGAATCAAGTCCCTAAAGTCTGACAGCTATATGGCTTTGCTATATGGTTTTATGAATTGAACTCACTAGGCTTTTGTCAACGCTGATGGGATCTTAAAAAGGATTTACATTGATGTTTTAGTTTGTATGGAGTGCAGCTTTGAAACATCTTATGATTGTCCCACTTACCATGCTTTGGTTCACATAATGGTCTCAGAGTACACAGATTTCTTTTGGATGAAACCAAACCAAAATGTGCCTAATATTGTCCAATTTCAGATGGCTTTTGGTTTGCAGGAGAGAATCAGGAGTAAAACAAAGAATCATGAAAGGCAGTATGGATATCAGATTCTCAAAACCAAAAGCTTTTGCCTTCCAGTAGTTTGTTAGTCCATACTTTCTGAAAATGCAGATTGAACCTTAGATCCATAAAATGAGTGTTGCCATCCAAATTTAGACAGTTAGATCTTAAATTGTATACTAAGTATGTGCTAACAACTATTTTAAGAACACTTCAGTTTGCAAAGATAGTTGGAACATTTTTAGAGATAATTTTATAGTGTCTAATCTGTGCCAGAATTTAAATGATGGATTTAAGTGTTACAGACTCTGTATGTTGCAATTAATACCCATATTGTTCCTCATAAAGAACTTTTTGCTTTTTCCTCTGGTACCCTGATTTAACTGCTTTTAAGTTGTATCAGTGTTATCTTGATTAGTGTTGATTGTTGGTACAGTGATAATCCAAATATTCTCACAGGAGAAGTCAAGGTGGAGTTGGTGCAAGAACAGAACACTACCCTGTAGCATCACATCTGACGTTGGATAGTGTCTCCTGCTCAACAACACTCTGAAACCCTTCAGGACAGCTATGTTCATGCCAGCCAAGGCTCCAACTGCTCTGGTTTGGTTGTGGCCGGCACTGTGGACGTACAGGGATAGGCCACTGGCTGTTGCGGGCTGAGGGGTCCTGCTCCTGCTTGCTGATCTGGCCTTTACATGTAGCAGGTCCATCTGAGACTGCTGTATTCTTGAGTGTTAGTAGCTGTGTCCCTGCAAGAAGCTGCCCTTTTCACTACTCACTGTTTTCTAACCTTGATGTTTAGCAAGAGCCACCAGTGACCTCGCTGAAGCCCTGAAGCCAGTCCCCATTTTTTCTGCGCATCTGAAGGAAATCAGTGTTCATTACCTGGATTATAGTAATCCTGGATTACATCCATCCCAAATCTAACATATGTTTGTCATCTAACAACATAAAGTTACTAGACAGCTGATTTTTACTTCTTTGCTTTTTTATAGAGCAGAGCAGAGGTAACACAGGTCTTATTATCACTACTCTCAGCAGAAGTTAAAATATATGCAATACTGGCAAAAAAAAGTCCTTTTTCTTGGCAGTAGTAGCCAACACTGAGTATTGTTTTGTTAAACAGAATGTGCTGAATGAAGTAAGGCAAAAGTGGGAGTTTGTTATTTTTCAGTGTTCTTATTCTTTGGCATATGGATATATTTTGTATTTTTATTAAAGGGGTACATGAAGTGGCTTTGTGAAGGACAAGGAAGAACCAAAGATACAAATAAGTGATTGAGATACTAGATGAGCTGAACCCTCAATTTCTCCTTATTCTTTGATTCGCAAATACAGTTTGTATGCTTTATACGTAAACATTTACAAGATTAAAGTTACTTTCAACAGTGTTATTAATGAACATTTATACAAATACATGCAGGAGCTAGAACAGTTACAAGTAGTTCGTTCTGAGCAGAGGGAGGGTGCAAACCCTTTTGCAGATGAATCACGTAAGAATGAAGATACAGGGAAAGTTTGAAGTGTGATCAATAGAGCCTTAACCAAAGGGGTGGCCCTGTGTGCACTCCTGATAGCCCTTGAAGAGTTCTCTACAATGTACCTAAACTGCCCTGTGTTCAAAAGGTCAGACCTCCCACGGGAACTTTTGTTGCTGCTGTATTGTAGTGTTGACATAGATGGATCATTTCCTGCTGCTGCTGAAATAGGCTTTAAATATTAACTGGAGTTCATAGTCCGTTATGCAACTTTTATAAAATGTTGCTGCAGAGCACCTGTCAAAAAAGCCATCCACAGCATGTTTTTTAAGAAAGATAACATGAAAAAACAAGAGATGGTTTACATTTTTCCTGCTAATAAGTGTGAGAAAAGCATCTGCAAAGCATCTGTGTGAGAAATGATTACATACATTATTAAGTATGTTACAGTGCTGCATTGGTTGAGTGTTAATTGTGTTATTACATACAAGCACATAAGAACAAAATAAAAGTTGGAGGAAAAACATCTCTTCTGATGTTGCTTAATGATTTACAGTGTTGCTGAGTGTGCTGTTAGGCACTTATGAAATATAACGTTAGACATCATAACCGACATGAGGATTTGATGAGTTACAAATTCTTACTTTTGACTGTTCTGCATTTATGTCAAACAGCATCACTAAGTAGGTATAGATTCATTTAAAACATTCAGCTAGGACAATTTACATTATTCAGAATATCGTTTTAAACTTTGATGTTCTAATAAGACAGGCCGATTATATTGTTTTTGAAATGGCTACCGTGCAGAAGGCTTCAGGAACTTTTACTGGGAGAGAACCTCCATTCTTCCTCACTTAAGGTTTAGGTGACCTTGCTGAGTATTCCTCTTCTCTTCAGCTGTGTGGCTTTTGTCTGTTTATATTGCTAGCACTTTCCCTTATTATAGATACTGACTGGCAGGTCTTGATTCGGTTATTTGGATGTTACATTAACATGAATAATAGCAACAATGAGAACAATAAATATAACATTGAAGTGATTCTGAGAAATCATTGAAGTGATTTCTCCTTTCTGTGGAGAAAAGGTAGCACTAAATAATAATTTATTTGCTAGAGAAAAACTATCTGGAAATAAATTCTTTGTAAAGTTTCTTAAACATGTATATTCTTTTCAGAACTGAACAGGGTCAAGGAAACATAATGCATATAGAGCCAAACTAGTATTTTTGTATGGCCTGGTAGATTGCAACTGAAATTATTCTTTCCTGGGAAAGTCACGGTAACTGAGTTCTAGGACCCCTGCAGTATTTCATTTCTCTCTGAGAGCTGCAGGGCAACACTAGCAAAGTAGTTTGAGTCACTTATCTTTTTTTTTAAGGCTTTAGTTCACATTCATCCAAAGAAGTTAAATTAATGTTTTTCTTGTTGTCAGTAAGCGGCACAAAGAGAAATATATTACTTATAGCTTCTATATAGTAAGTAGCTATAGACTTTAAAAGAACAAAGACTCAGGCTTAGGAAATTACTTAGTTCAGTTGTGCAAGGTGCCAGATTTCCATATTGGCTGGAAAGACACAACAATGACACAAGGAAAGTGTAAAACTACAGGTGTTGGAGCAGTTTTGTCCTCTGCCTATGCACACAACACAGTGTCAAACATCACTAAGAGGAACAAAATGTCACAGACTGGCTTCGGCCTCTTTTACAGAGCTGCAGAATGCATTCAAAATCAGAAGATTCAGGAGGCTGAAGGTGAGGTTTATTTGAAAAAAAAATGTCAGTGAGTAGTCATGAACAAGTAGCATCTTTTCCAGGTTATGCTTCGCTTGCATTGGCCATTCTAGGTTTCAAAGGGACTCTCTTTTGTCAGAGCTGTTTCCAGATTTCCAAGGAAGAGCTCATGTGAGCAGTGTCTGCACAGTTCTCCAGTGGGTCATTGCCCAAATGCTACCAGCTTCTCTTTCTAGGATTCCTAGGATGTTCTGTGATGTCCTATGGGGTCACAATTTTAGACAGTGACTTTGTAATAGTACTTGCTATTAGGAGTACCCAGCATAGCCTGTAGATGGAGGTTGCCTATAGTGGGCTAGAGAAATAAGAACAAGTGGGGAAGAGAAAAACTTGCCCTAAATTTTAAGTCATGGTTGCCTTAATAGTTATTTATATATATATATATTTTCAATTGTTTCAATTAGAGGAAAAGGGTATTACAGTGAGTCATCATACTAAATCCTTTTCGAAGGGAATCTGGTGGAGGTTTTCTTCCCTCTTATTCTTGGATGTCCTAGGGGATATTTTAAAGCATTTTCTTTTTGCAGTTCTCTGCTGGGTCAGCTTTGATTACATATGGTGCCTTTCATGTGTACATGTATTTTTGTTATTACTAAAGGCAGTTTCATCCAGCCCAGAAGTATTAAGGACTAGTAATCAGTGGTGATTTGAATTCTCCAAACCCACACTGTTTAGTCTGTGTATAAGGAACTGTGATATTAAAACAGTACTCATCATCACTATCTATTACTTACACATCTTCTGCAGAATTACTTTAACATAAGACCACACAGTTATATAAAGATAAGCAAACTCAAACAAACTAGATAAAAGTCTTTGACAGCTAAATGATAAAACTTAAGCTCAAAGCAAATCTTAGACAGGTCCAGGTAGATCATGCCTGGGAGGCCCCAGTCCAGAGGCCTTCCAGTGAGACTGTGGTTTCTTCTTCAGCAACAATAGATCTGTTGAGCAAAAGGGCTATGAAAGTGCAGTTGAAGCTTGTTCACTCGGTTTCAAGCCATCCAAAGTCAAAATAACTAGCACTGAGAATCAACTGAGATGATTATAACCACTCTGAATTTATCCTAATCTAATAATAAACTAAGCTGAGGTAGAAAGGTTGATTTAGTGTTGTACTGAGGTATAATTTAAGGATTGAGAAATACAGAGGGCTTAAACAGTGCTTTCAAAGCTAGACTAAGTAAGGTAGAAAAGAGCGCTTAATACCAGGAAGAATATGTTTCTGGGTCTCTTTTGTCCCATTCTTTAGTATCTTGTGAATTATGAACTGAGGTTTATATGAAATGCTTACGGTAAAGAAGCATGAGATAGGGCCATGTGATTTCTCACATTAGGTGCCTTAGTTATTGTAGTGATTCAAAAGAAAAGAAATTGTGTGACAAAAAATACCCATAGGAGAAACTGGAAAAAAAGGAGTCTTAGAAATTATGAAATTAACATAATTTTGTCAGTGCAGAATAATATTTACTTTCCCCTTTTAATTTTTATGCCATAAATCTTAGTGATTTTTTTTATTTTTTCCTTTGTTTTTTAACATTTGTTTATTAACATTTGTCCTCTTGATAGTCCTTACTTTTTTGCCACGAAGAAGAAACATAATGCCCATAGAAGTGACCTTCCAAACAGCAAAGGTCCAAACAAGGAGAATTGAAAGGAAGTATAGCCAGTACGTTGAGGTCATCTCAACTTTGATGACAATTTGGCCATTTTGACCTAATGATCTAATCAAGATTAATAAATCACCCATTTTTAAAAGATAAGCATCTATGTAATGAGATTTTTTTTTTTATTTTCAAAAAGAGTAGGCTATTTTCTCATTTTGAAAAGAAAGGGATTTTAAGCAAACAATAGAACAGTAAGAGAAAACATTTTCAAATGGAGTTTAGCATTAGATGTACATGTAAGAGAGTTTTCACAGCTGCTGTTACTTTTTTTTAAGATGAAGCACTAACTAGATAAATTTTGCCTTGCTGTAATGAGGTCTGATTTTTAAAAAATGCAAAAGCATCCCCAATTTCATTTGAAAGCAGTGAGATCTCTTTGTTTTTGGAGCTATCAAAATCCAGCCTTAAGGTTGAAGAGAAAGCTTAAAAGTTAAATTTTTCTTGCTTCAGGATTTGGCAGAAACTAAAGTATCCCATTTAAGTCTTCAAAAAAAATACAGCTGAATAAAGAATTAAAAGCTTCATTCCCTCCTCCTCCCAAAAAAACCCCACTTTGTAATAAAAGTGATTTAACATGACTAACTCAGTACTTTAGTTCTCACAAGCAAGCTCAGAAAAAAAATTCCTCTGTGAAGAGATATGAGCTCTGTTTTACATGTTTGAAACTGAGGAAAGTCATTATTCAGAAAAAAAGAGTGTTTATCTGCAAAGAAATGATGCTTAAAAGACTAATCCAAAGTCTCTTATAGCATAAAGATTTATTACAACATAGAAAAGAGTAGAGGAAATATCACATGAACAGAGATTGCTACTAGAGTTTGAAAAGTTGATTGTAATATGTAAAAGTAATGGAAAGGAATGAAGTTTGCAATACAGCAGAAATTAAGATGTCACTTGCACTAACCTGGTTAGAAGAGTGGTAAATGTTATGAAGCATTGTTTAGATAAAATTATTTTTAGTGGTGAATTAAATATTAAGAAATAGGAAGTCTCCTCCTCTCTCAGAAGGAGATGGAGCCCATTTTTTCAGAAGCAAGACTGTACTCGATGTTTTCCACGTGAATTTTTCGAATTGTTTGCAGATCACTTTCTGCTGAGACATAGCTGGTATTATAAATAATATATGTGCATCCGTCCTTGTGTGATACGCTGTACAGGTATGTCACCAAGTATCAAACTTGTGCTTGGGAATGGTGCAGGTAAATCTTTTGATGTTGTTCTAGTACCTTCAAGTGAGTTAGAGTAGCACAAAGATTGCTTGATTTTCTTTTGGGTCTGGAATAGGCTGAATACCATTTTGGGTACTTTCAGCTTCTTGGGTTAGTGGATGTTCCAGCCCCAAGAGATCACTAAGATGATGGGAGGCCAAGCCTTTAACTTGATCTACATAAAGTATACTAGTGCAGTGCTTCCACTTCTGTGTGTGTGCTCGAAAAAGCACTTGGTTTGAAACAAAAGTAACTGGGCAAATAAATGTAGAACAAGAAATATGTGTTTCATATTAATCTGTTTTGTTGTGTCCCTGATCGTTGGTCAGTGCTTGGAGCATGTTAACAATCTCTCTAGGCTTCATAGTACAAATCCTTAAAATGAGTGTAATAGCACACAAAAAATGACCAGACTGATATTGTAACAGTTTACATAACTAAGGACCTGCCTTTACGTGTCCATTTGAGTACAAGAACAATTAGTAAAATGTCCAGCAAGACTTCTGTTTGAGCAGGGATTGACTGTACAGTGATAGCTTTTCTGTTTCTGAAATCTGCGTGCAAATCTAGATCATTTTAGCAAACAGTTGAGTGTTGACTTTTGATCAGTTTTGCACGAACTGTGCTCACTCCCCAAGTCCTCCTTTGTTTCATTCATTACTAGTGTGTGAAGGACTGCTTCTAGTTTCTGTTTATGTAGATTAATAAAATATAGGATTTTGTTAATTATAATGCACTTTTATCATTCCAGTATTTTACTGAAGTCATTCTAGCTTGAGCTTCTGCAGTTTAACTTTTCTTATAACACTGTCACACCTTACCAACTGTGATTTAACAAGTATGATATTTATCGTGCAATAAGAATGTCAGTGCTAAGCACAGTTGAAGATTTTACTGACATTAGGATCTGCTTTTTGCCTTAGGAAAATTAAAGGCATGTGGAAATGTAGCTTCTGGAAGTTTAAGGTCACTTATAATGGGAATTAATGCAAGAACACTACGAATAATACCAACCATTAGGTAGAATGATTTTCTGTGTTAACAAATTATGCTTAGTATATATGTTTCAGCAATCCTGAGGCATTCTGTGAGAAAAAAGACTTTTGTAACATAATTCATAAATACAGTTGCAGACAATGTCCTGAGTAGTTTGTATGTTCTAAACAGTAAATAAATAAATAAATAAAGTTTTATTTAGACCACATTGGGCCATAATCAGGAATAAAGTTCTAAATGTGGTGTTTGCTGCCTTACCATTGTAATGCCTTTCTTTATTAAAGAGGTAATAACTTATCTATTTTACTAACTCTTTTTTCAAGCACAGTAGAAAGCTAAATAAGTTGGAGAGCTTCCAGCTCCTCGGTGATTTGAGCCATCTGAATCCTTTATGAGCTGCTAACATGTACAAGGTGCCTTGTTCTCTTATATCTATTATATCTAACATTGTCTACTGACAGGTTCCCTTTCCTGTCAAGCTTCTGTTTCCTTCATTTCTTAACAAATGTTAAAATATCAGTTCATTTTTTTTCTTTTATTTACCCCTGTGAACGTAAGTCTAAATGGAAAAGGCAATAAGATATAACAGAACAAACAATAATAACTATATGATCTTTATGAATCAGTCAGAGATTCTGTAAGTTACCTGATAAATTCTGATCGGTAGTGAACATTTTCAGATGTTAAAAATAGACATATAGGTAAGGACAAAACATTGTCGTTTATAGCTTCTGCTTTCAGGTAGTTCCTAAAAATATTGGCACTATTAATTACCCTTTTAAAATTAATTTTATCTTTCAATTGCTACATTCTGTAGAAACTGATGATCAGTGTGGAGAAGCTCCTGACTGTACGAATCAGAACATGGAACCTAGAACTCTTGGTCTCTGTACTTGACTTCTCTTTTCAACTTCCAACATTTTTTTCTATTAATATTTTCATATGACTCTAAAATAATCATTGATCAACTTCTACCATAAATTAGGAAGAAAGTCAGGAAGATAAATGATCATTCTTTCTATCTAGCTATAAATATCTAGAATACTCTGATGATAAAGTAGTGGAAGCATAACTGAAGATGACTAGATGGAAGAAAGTACTCCAAATCAAAGATACATTCAAAATTTTTCCTTTGGATTCACATTCATTATTCTTTAAAATAGAACTAACATTTTCTGACAAATATGGAGAGCTGTAATTTATTTTTACTTTCTTCCAAGCACAATTTTACTTCAGAGGTAAATAAAATCGCTCCATTCTTGACAGTATATCAAAAGAGAATTCACTGAATGAAGGGGAAATAGAGGCCTGTATCTTGTGGAGTCCTTCATTTTCTGTGTTTCCATGTTATAAAATTAACCATCATGGTATCACTCTTGGGAAGGCAAAGCTTTTAGAGAAAGTAACCTAAAAAAATCTTTCTTAAAAGCAGGACTTCTCCAAGTTCCCTACTGGCAGTTTTTTCAAATTCTCCCCACAGAAACCTATGGCTAAATACAGTGGGAGAAACGTTTTCAGTAATGTTAGTGATATGAAAGCAGCTGACTTTTTACACCACTTTGAACTCAGAGTCACTGGGCTTACCACATTGGTTGAGTTGTCTGCTGCATGAGGACAAGCCTCCATTACCTTCAGAAGGATGACCAGACGTCCTTAGGTCTACTTGGGTTGTTGATGTGATACCTCCTGTTTTTTTTTTTGTTTTTGTTTTTTTTTTTTTTTTTTGGCTTTTAGTAGGTAATCACTGCATCTGAGCTTACACTGATGTAAATTCAGAAGCTGCGACTAGTGAAACATGCAGGAGCAGCTTCCAATAAGATGAACGTGTTAGGTAACTTGTCCAGCTCCCAGATTTCTATTGTTACTTGAAGGCCTTGGTAGGGTTCTCTATAAAAGTTGTTTAGAATTTGTGATACAAAGCTTAGAATAATGAAAGATCAAGAGTAAAGGTTTTTGAGCAGAAGAGAAATATAGAAATAACTTCCAAAGAAAGGTGACAGTGGGATTTGGCATTGTTGGCCACCCTGTGCCTCGTGCTCCAGGTGTCCATGCTGGAGCAGGGGGGTTTGGACTAGATGATCTCTAGAGGTCCCTTCCATCCTCAGCCATTCTGTGAGTGTTCTAAGGCAGATAAAACAATATAAATAAATGCACTGTACTAAGAATACACTGCAGGAAAGCATCACTCCAATGTCAAGGAGTCCTCATCGTTTGTGTCACCCATTGTAAAACTAACAAGTCTAGTTAATGGATAAATGATATGATGTATACATTTTTTGAGTATATATATTAAAGCAGTATGGATAATATGTAGTTACATATAAGAAATAAAAAATAAAATCTTTTGAAAGAAATAACCTTAAAATTCAAAACTTAAAACATGTCCCTGTAACTTGCAAGTGAAATAGATTTTGTATTCTCAAAGTCATGTTTGTAGAGATAGGATTTTGGCTTGGTTTTGCACTTCTGTATGCTTGAGCAGTAATCATTTTAATCGAATAAAACAGCGCTTGTCTCTTTTATCTGTGAATAATGTTACTTGAAGAGGCAAAAAAGATACATTGGCTTCCAGTAAATTGGAGATTATGATCTAAAATATTGGCTGCTGGAGAGTGAAATATGACTATAATTTCAAATCTATTTGGTGTCATAGATGAATGTTCCTAATAAATGCATATATTTAGAATTAATCAGTTCCCTTCCTCAATTTTTTTTTCTGTAAAATAAAAAGATTCTGCAGAAGTTTGTTTGTGTTAATACTACTGTGGAAGGTCATGCTGCAGTAGTGGTAGTAGAATAAGGATCATGAATTTCACAGGAAGGATCTCTTGAAGTTCTGAAGATGCTAGAATTATCTAATTTTCCTTAGTCTTATTTTTTTTTTTTCCAAGCTGGCATGTGAACATTGATTAAATGAATGATAAGGTCCATGTTTGATCATTTTTTCACATTTTTAATTTAGAAGTTGAAACTTTCTATCACAGTTGAAGCTGAGAATTATGTCTGAGATAATAGAGATCTGATTCCAGTGGAAATTTAAAAGGAAAAAGTTGCCTCTCAAATGTCAAGGCACCTTGTGGCCCAAGATGATTAAAACTAAATTGTTTGCTATATGAATCCCAAGGTGCTGCTATATCTCAGGTTCCATGACATTTAGCCAGTGACTTTTCATAGCTTGTTAATAATGTATAGCCATCCTAGTATAAATTTGCAGTGACAGTGCAGGCTTGCTACAGTAGAACAGTTAACTAGATTTATTTTGGACAGAAAATGCAGATTTGAAAAAGAAAAAATCATGACTAATGTCAAAAGAAATAGCACTTTTACAACACTATTTTACTCAGGACAGTTGCTACAGAGAGGTGCTTTTCACATCGATTTATTATTCTGTCCAGAGTTCTAATTATCTAACAGAGAAATATTTGCTAAACATTACCCTACTCATCAAGATTAACACACATGAAGAAAAATAGGTGTTCTAAACCAATAGATAGTGTGTACTCGTCTGTGAAGTTCAGTGATTTTACTAGGCAGAATGACTCAGATAGATAGGTAAATGTTACAGCATAAATGCTCTTTAATAAGCACAGTTGCAGTTAATCAGTGCTCCCAGATAAATCTAATAAACTTCTGCGTTTTAGAAACCATGTTTTTTTCTGAACCTTATACCTGACAGATATACAAATTATTCATAAGCTGTAAAATGTCACAAGATAGATGAAGGAGGAGAGGGAGAGAGGAGGAGAAGGCTATAGATAAAAAATAGATTCAAAGAATGATGAGTAACAACAGAATATGAATTGGGGTTGCAGGGAGAAGTTTAGGTGACATTTGCGTTCTTGCAGATTTTCTCTGAGACTGAAAGTTTACTCACATAGAAGAAATTTTATTATGACTGCAGCTGTAATTATCACAGATCAAAATCCTTCACTTAAGTCTTTCATAAATCATGAATCGATCGCTTTGAAAATGTTTTAAATGTAGTATTCAGTACAGCTGAAATCTGATGGGTGCTGATACCCTTTAGAATGAAGAACTAGCATCCATGTATGATAACAGTTATCAGTGCTGCTTTCTTATTAGGTTTTACTGAAAACTTCAGCAAGGAGTTGAAGTATCTTATGGTTTACTGATTCTGTATATGTAAATGTGCCAGCAAAAATAAGATTATTTTAGTAACCTCAAAATTGTTATTGTGAAGTGCTGCTGAATCTTGACTTCTGCATAAAGTAATTCAACAATTCTTTGAAATTTCCATGCTCCTTTTCTGCTTAATTGTTCCAATATTGATAAAAATACCAAATTTACTATTCATGTAGAAGTGCTTATATATTTTTATTTGTTCAAATAACTGCAAGAATGCATTTTATTCTTTGCATGCTTTTATGTAACAAGCAAGTTAGACAACTTCCCTCATTGTTTAGTATAATTTTCAGGAGCAGTTCAACTGTGAGAATGTTTCAGATTTCTTTACAATTAGCTTTTTAATCAATAATAAAATCACTCAAGAGACTGTAGACAGCAAATTTGTACTGGACTGTGAGCAACTCAGGAAATAAAACATTCAAGCAGATCAGTCTTCAGCTGTGTTCCAGTTCATTAATAGATTTCTCTGCCACTCTTCTACTTTTCACCTCAAAAGAAATTTTTGCTTTTATGTAGAAACGTTGATGTTCTCGGGTTCGATCTGTCCAGACTAATGGAAAAAATCCCACAATATTTCATTCTCCCACTGTAAGTTCTGAGACTTTCTTGTGGGAAAGGGGTGTTTCTAGTCTATTATTTATTATGTTATTATTGTATTTATTATAGTAGACTAGTTATTCTAAGATTGTATTAAGATTGCCAGAATCTGTGGCTTACTTTTTCTACTCTGTAGTGCACCAGATTCTATGTACCAGAAGGAAAAAAAAAAAAAGAAAGAAAGAAAGAAACGAGACTAATGGGAAGACTAAAGACTAGAATATCTGGGCTTTGCTCTTGCTGGATCACAGATGAACTATCCATGCTAGGGAAAACATGCTTACGCCAAGAGAACTCGTGTTTCTAACTGTAAGCAAGACAAGTAAGCAAAACAAGTCCAGGTGAAGGACTTGTCCCATAGCTGGCTACCAGTATCATTCACATCACAGAGACTCGTCCAGTCCCAGGCTCAAAGCAGATCCATACCCTGTTGAGCTGTGAATGTCTCTGATGATGGAGGTGCCACGTCCTGTCAGCCCAGCACTGAACCTGCTCCACTATCTTGGTGTCTGGTATTGGGGAGCTTAAAACTGGGGAGCTTAAAAACCACAGACGTGGTCTGAGAGGCCCTTTCACAGAGCTCTCTGATGTGCTGTGAGACTCTCCAGGGGATAAAACTGTACATGTGATTATGTAATCACTATTGCGAGTTAATTTTACAGAAGTAACCCCAAAATCTAGAAGGATGTAGTATCCTATCCACATTCTTAATCTTTTAAAATAATACTGCCCGGAAGGAAACAATCATAGATGGGCAGCAGCAGTGAATCTTTAGGTATATTTAAATAGAACAGGAATCTGATCTTTAGGGTTTGTTTCTTATCAGAAAAGGGAAGAAATGAGCCTGGACATGGTGATGATTAGGAAATAGTTTAGCAGAGTACATTGGTGAAAGAGAAAGGATGAAAGGGGACTGAGAGACCTTACATAGCAGATAAAAATGTAAGAGCGAGGATGAATGATAGCATCAGGAGGCAGTGAAGCATCAGCAGGCTATTTATCAGCCTGAATAGGCTCATTGGGATCTGTGGGACCACAGGTCCTTTTAGGTATCCATTAAGCTTTAAGCACATACATCAGTGCTTACAGTGCTTGCAGATGTGTATAATACCTCAAAAAAGGACCCCTGGGAAGTACATGTTCAAAGACGACTTCAAACTGTTGCCATTGCTTCTAGGAAGAAGGAAAGTTCACCAGTGACATTGAGATGACTGTCATATCGAGATGTTCAAAAATGTTCATTAGTTATAAAAATATAAATTATCATTTTATCACAAATTAGAATTTCTTATTTTTATAACAACTTTGGCTTTTACAGAAGATTAAAATAGATTCTAAAAGGCAATACTTTTGACATAGTTTATAGTTATAAGTCTTTCCTATTTGTGAAAATTTCTCCTTTGCTTTAAAACATGGATGAAGGGATCCTACTGATATATGATGTATTTTTCTCTGTCAGTTATTTCAAGATTTTTTTTTCCTGATGAGAGTTTAGCCAGCTGAGTTATGACAGCAGGGTGTCTCTTCCAGTTCAGTTTGACTGAGTTCAAGCACTGCCATCAGATTATCAGCCTTGATAGATGGTACTGAACTGATAAATGTACTGATCGAGAGGCCTCGCTTCTGCCTATAGTTACTTCAAATGAGAGACTCATGCTACTGAATTTGGTTGTAGGATTGTCACAAGTAAAAGTAAGGAGCATGTTTGTTTTGCCAGTCTTGTCCTCCATGGCATATTTACAAAAAAAATGCCCTGTACAAGCCATTTGTGCATATGCTGCTGCTACCCATTGTTTAGCATGAATCAGAAGGATTTGGTTTTGTTTAGAAGCATCAGTGAGCTTTAGTTTACATTTTTTAAGTGGAATCTCTCTCAGTAGATCATTAAGTTCATTTTAAAGACATATTTAAGGTGTCCATAATAGTGGTTTATTTGATAACTTTCCATACTGTATTAATTATGTTGGTTGATAGAATGAATAGCAGACATAGAGACCTGAGATCAGTCTCATGGGTGTAGTAGTTGCTGCATTAGTCTGTCAAAAAGTATATGTAGAACAAGAATATTTATTACTAATAGTGATCGCAGTTCTGATTGACAGCGTAGCCAGCCTTAGGGTGGGATGTCTGAAATCCTGGGAGACAGGGCTTCTTAAATCACCTGATTTGGCATTCAACCTGACCTTTGCTAGATAAAATATTAATAATATTACATTTCACATAGCACTGTAAATCTATCAGCATTCTAGTAGTGAATGTGTAAATTGTGTTTTATTATTACTAACATCCCTGGAAGTTTCTTAGGGCCTGATTCATCTTTCCTAAATAGGTCAGCATGTAGTCAGCACCCCAATAACTCAGCTGTCTCTGTGTCTCAGTACAGCTTTCCTAGGCAAAAAGGTCACTGCTTTTTATATTAACGGGCAGCACCTTAGACAGCTAAGTCCTCATCCTGAATGAGTCATCTTTCTTTTAACCTGAACCATGTAGCAATTCGCTTCAAGCTTGCGAATTGCTTTTATACCATGTGCCTTCCTTACAGGCCTGTTCTCCGCCCCACTTCGTGCCTCTTCTCTGATCCCAAGTAACACTTCACTTGCTCACTTCAAATGTCCAAGTTACTTTGAGCAAAAACGTCGTGAGTGCATTTTCCCTACTCTTGCTGAATCCAAGTATTACAGAGCCCAGTAAACACAGCCTTCAAGGCAAGAATGAAGAGCAGCTTCCAGCAACTCTCAGTGAATTGGAATGAAAACGGTAGTGGCCTGGCTGAGCCTGGCTCCTTGTCCAGCCTCTAGCATCCGGCTATAACTGGTTCCAACTCAGCTTATTAATATTCTTGCTTTCTGTCAAATTTTCCCATCCAGTCAACACTTACTTTCAGTAAAATAATTATTGTCAGACAAAACCATGCCACTCATTAATTATCTTTTCTCTGCTCATATCAGCTGATTGTCCAAAGGCCAAGTATAGAGAGGAAACACCTTTATACTGATTAACGGAATTTTCTTCTGATTTAGGAATCTCAGCTTAGAATTGTCTGAATGTTCTCCCTGTACTCCAGGATCAGTTTGACTTTCAAGTTTCCTACATGGCTTTAGCTGAATTTAAATATAAAATAGGTGGTGGATGGATGGTGAAACTAGTCACACATTCTGATCTGTGTATGTGTTTTAAGGGGCAGCTTAGACACTTAGAGGCATTGCCTGTGGAAATTTCCTCTTCCCTCTGTTTTCTGCTGTGCTGCTTCATGTACATGCTAAAAACAGTGCTTATCATAACCAGGACAAACATCTATTAGCTTCCTACATGACCCTACGTGTTATCTTAATAAACTCCTGCATTCATTGTACATGATAAAGCTTCACTTCCAACTGAGATTAATGGAGAATAAGGAAAGACTTTAAAATTGCCACTTCGCAAGTATTATTTCATCACACTTTGCAGTTAATGTCAGATTCAGGTTAAAAGCTCCAAAAAGCTGATAATAGAGATACATAGGAGAGTTAGCAGCAACTAGTTGGCCATGTCTTTGAAAATGAACTGTTGTCTTCTACAGCACACTAATCCCCTGCTAAGCATTTTGTTGAAATGCTTATTCCCATCTCCATTCCTTATCACGGTTTAAAAGTACTAAAGTTACATTCTTCTGTTTCAAATCCATCCAATTCAATAGAATCTTTTGAGTCTTTGGTTCATCTGATGCATTGGCGTATACCCAAATTGTGATGAACATTCCTGATAGAGGCAAAGTTGATAAGGGAGACTATATTTGCACCATATTAGCACAGTTAGGAAGGATGAAAAAAGAGAAAGATCTTTGTGATTGTTACTATGAGCTGATCATAATTAGATGCTGAATGATTTATTTTTTACAGAAAACAAGTAGTGTTTTCCCCATTACCTTTCAGTGTTTAACTAGTCATCTTATGTTGATATCCTTGTGATTTTAAAAGCTCCGATTTCACACTGAATTAGCCTTATTAGATAAAATCTGATATATTTATTGCTAAACATGAATATGCATATACTTACAAAGATGTAATTTCTTTTTATTAATATTAGATGCTTTGTGTGTGTGTGTGTGAGGGGTCTGTACCTGCAGCTGCAGCAGGACTCTGGACCTCGGAGCTCTTGGGTCCGGAGGCAGCAGCTGGGAAACCAGGAAGGAGGGTCCAGCTCCAGGGTGGATGGCGTGTCCAAGCCCAGCTGCTGGCGGGTCCACAGTGCACATTCACATGTGTGTCTCCCTCAACAGACCTTCATTCTGATCTGCCAGACAGGGGAACAAGATGAGGCTGTCAGCACCATTCGTGTCTGTGCGAGTGCTGAGTGTGTCTTTCTGAGCTGATTCCTGTGGATGACCATGTGTGTGCGTGTGTCTGTGCAAATACGTATGTGTGTGGTACATGAGTGTGGGACGGGGTGCCTGCCGGGATCACCTCAGCTGTGCTACTGGTTGGCCCTGGCACGTGGAGCTGTGGCAGCCTTGTCCCCTCGGGCTACCAAGTTTGTCCTTCTTTCCTAAAAGCACTATTTTTTTATCTGCAAAGTGGTCTAGCCTAGACTCCACATACAAACATTTTCTGAAATAATGTGGTTTAGATTAAATGACATTTATACCTCAAGAATGGTTTTCTGTATGTGCCTATACTTGATAATGTCAGGGCTTTTAAAAAATTCTGTTCTTTTCCTCCTGCCTAATGCTCAAAGAGAAATGACAGAAGGGAAGAAGGGAGGTGAGGAATCAAAACAGAAATATAAAGATATAAAAAAAGGAGGAGTAAGAATGAAGGAAAACTGTGAGACAACAACAATTTTAAGAAATGATTCAAATCCTGGTCAAGTGTTAACTTCATTAGCATTTTTAGAAAACATCTAATTTACTGGAATTAAAAATGTGATTTGAAAAAGCTGCTGACATTATGGTGTTGTTTTATGACTTACAGACACTCACCAGTAATATATTTACTGCTAGTTTTTCGTAATCAGTCAGAATCATTTAGCTAATAGAGTTCTTGTCTCTGCACTCATGAAGCATCATTTATATCTAATTATGCTATCTAGACACAAGTAAACCAAACACTGTGTGACTGCAGCATTAACAAGAAAATAAAACACCAAATTTCCTAAAAGTATTTTCAAAATTCTTAGACATTCTTTTTGTTGAATTAGTTATATGATAGGAAAAAATGTTATGTTGTGCATATTCATGCATGTGGGATATGATTTGCTGGATATCTAAATGCTTTTGTAGGTTTATGTTTTCCTCATAGATTTGAATCCGTAATACTAGATTTTTTTATATCTTTTTCACTTATTTGATGCCGTTATTACTCTGTATTATATTATACTGTAAATACTTGGAATAGTTTCAGAACAACATAAGTGACTTTACCAAAAATGCATATGTGTATTTATATTCGCTTGCATGTCTAAAGTTAAGTTTATATGCACATAGTTGTAGTTATTCTGTCCAGAATTTTTACAAAATAGATGTAGATTTCCTCCCATTTATGTTGTAGTTGATTTTTTTTTCTTTAAATCAAGATGCCTACAGACCTTATACACACTTTTTACAGATCTACAGCAGAGTGTAAAATGAAAGTTAAATGTATTTTAACCTGTCCCATTAGTCTCTTTCTGTAACCTTTTTTTGTTTGCTTGTTTGTTTTTTATTTCTATCCTTGTTCCTTGTTCCATTATCTGGAAGAGATATATAAATATATGTAAATATATAAATAAAAGCTATCTGCAGGAAGTGATTTATATTTTCAGTGAGCAGAATCCCTATTCAGTGGAGCATAGGAGAATCCCAGGGTTAGTCGAGTTTACAATGTGAAGTTGGGTGGGAAGAATCTGGTCTAAATCCTAAGCTTTGCTTATGTTTGCCAATAGGATGAAAGTCCAAACTATATTTTCTGGTAGACTGTGCTTAATGTTTTCTGGACAGAGAACAATACAGGTGGTCTTATGCATCACTCATGAATCCTCATCCATGGCTTCTCTCAGACACGTTATAATTAGATATTTACAAAACAGTAGTGTATGCTTCATTTCACGAGCAATATACCAGCACTATGTCTTACACAGTTGATGTGGATTTTGGCAAATGTGTTCTGCTGTAGTTATCTAGGTAGATTCTAGGTATATTTCTCAAATGTGTTATATCTTAATTGAAACAAATATAATCAAAGCATAAATAAAACAAAACAGTTATCTATATATACTGCAATTATTCTTCAAGAAATATATAGGTACAGTTACAAAAACATTACATATACAGAATACATTATTCCTCCTCATTATTTTTTTACCTTAGGATCTTTATAGAAAACTAAGGTAAACATTGCTCATATTTCATTGTAATGACAGGTTTTGTACTCATACAGGATACAGTACTCATACTTGGGCAGTAGACAACATGACTATCCTGTTTATTCACAGGTAATTTTGTCATGTGTTTGTCTTTGGGCAGTCCCTTTCCTCTAAGGGACATAAAACTTTGTTAGAGACAAGAGGTGTAAGGCGTGTGTCACCCAATTGCTGACTGGAGCTTTGGAATATACTAGCTAAAGTGAAATATATCCATCTACAGCACATCTCAAAACAGTGTCATTATACCATTTTGGAGCCCTGCTGTGTTGTCTGAGTTTACGTGTAAAGCTGTACATATGTGTACAAGGATGTAGCATCATTCTCATGACCAGCAATTAGATTAATGCTATCTCTCGGTTTCATTAGAGGTCTTGCAAATCTGTTTGGATCAGTTTATAGGTGTTTCATATTGAAATTATAAGGAACTATTTGGTATTAATGATCTCAAAGGATGTATCAGCAAAAAAAGCATATACAGTGTTTTTCAAATTGCTTAATATTTGGTAACTAGAATGGTAGCTGAAACACGGTACCTGTAGGTTGTCTTCTTATGCTGTAATTACATTTAATTGTGCAGAATTTTCAGCAAGTAGCTTTCCAAATATAGACTGCAGTTACTTAGCCTAATAAACTCTCTTTTAACAAGCTCTCTCTGAAGAGTACATTAAGAAATGTGTATATTTATTCACCTTACTAGAACCACCAAACTGCATTTGAGACTGTTAAGTGTGAGGCAGATTTTATAGTTCAGGTGTGACATTTGTGGACATGTTTTGTCATCATAAATCCTCCAGAAGACCCCTGTGGAAATGTTTCGATAAAATACTTCTTAAAAAAAAGAAGGGAGATATATGAGTTTGTGTCTTGTTAATGTGCATACATCATATGAATGTTTTTTACATGGGGAGTAGTTTCGTGATGGGCTATACATAACATAACACTTTGTGATGTTGTTTGCTTCAGGTGCCTTGATGGATTTTCTGGACAGTTTTGTGAAATAGAAGTTAATGAGTGTAATTCATCACCATGTCTGCATGGTTCAACCTGTGAAGATCATATCAATGGATACACTTGTAAATGTCAGCAAGGTAAGTGATGTCTGGCAGAATAATCTTAAACAATGATTTTTTTGACTTATGGTGTTAGTAGTGAGAAAATAGCAGGCTCTTTATATGTGTATAAGCCATAAGATAAAGAAAGGTTAGCTGTCCCATTGACCAGCTCTGTAAGAAGACAAGTGAGGAAACAGTTACTTTTCTGTAGGTTTCCAGATGAGGCAATAATTTAAATGAAACCTAAGGAAAATTAACTATCTAACAAGCATCTCAGGAAGACTTAAAAGGACTCATTAAAAGATGCTGTAAATTATCTAGAGTGTCTTTATTTATCTTTAATCTATTACTTTACTAATCTTTACGATACCAACCAAATAGGCACTGAATAATTTAACTGCCTTCAGAATAAGATAGGCTATATGGAATTTGTTGAACATTTTAACTAGATATTTTTGTTCTCAAGGTGGGATGAACAGAAGTTTTTTTAAAAACTTATAAATAGTAGTTTCTAAAAAGCTGGGAGACATTCTCTTGTTCTCTCATAGTGAAGTTTCATAGCTTTGGTGACTTAGTAAAGTATACGTTTTTCAGCATTAATGCAAAAGCAAAGGTCACAGTCAGCCTTTACTGGCATGTAGCCACAAATTTAATCTCCTCAAGAATGTTCACTGTCTCCTTTCATGACTATTAACAAAGTATGTTTTTCTGACATCAGAAGGTTTGCCTAAGTCCGTTGTAGCATACTACTCCATAACTCACTTAATTTAAGAGTGACCCTAATATATGTCTCACAAACTTCACATTTTTTTAAGACTGTTGCTTCATATTGTACTGACTTACTGAATACTTTCTTGGGTATTCTAGGATTTCTTAATGATTATTTTAGAGGTTATCTAGAGATAGTCTGCAAGATAAATATTCTATTCACCCATGCTGTCTTCATCTGATCTGCTTCTCCTCTGCGGTAGGTTTACCTTCCATTAGCAGACCAGCTGGTCTTGCTACAGTTTTTTGGACTCAGGCATTTATATATTTATTAGGCAAAAATTTTCTATTGAATAGCAGATCACAAAATACTGTTGCTCACTCTTTTTTGCACAGAATTGCTTCCATGTTCTTCATAAAAAAAAAAAAAAAACAGCAAACACAACAAAAAAAAAAACACAAAATGGAATGAATATTAATAAAATCAGATTTTGTTTTACATACTATCTTTTTATTCCGAAGTGTCCTAATGCAGTTTACAGAACTATGAAATCTGGCAGATTTTTCCAAAAGCATGCAAGATATTTATGTTTAGATGTAAACTGACACAATATGGATGGTTTGTTTATTTTTTTATTTAATGCTAATAAATATATGAGTGAAACGGGAGCACCTATTGTCCAATCTGTCTCTGGCTTACTAAGATCTAATACTTTTAGAAATTAGTTTGCTCAGAGAATAAATTTTTGTAGTGAGAATGAACCTCTAAGAGATGCTTAATAATCCAGAAAGACACTGTTCTTGATGTGTGAACCAGTGAGTGATAAATCTGTAGACTTTGCTATACAAAGGGCTAAAATACATAATTATAATGGTCCTTTCTGATCTAAAAATCTGAGTTATGACTTGTCTTCAGTAGATATGTCTTTATGTCCTCTCAGCGCAGTTCCACAGTGCAGGCTCTTCCTGGACAAAAGTGTTCTTGCCCTCAGGAAACTCTAGCTAATACAAAATACAGATGTACGATGTATTTTCTAATCAATATAATGCCTCACTCTGAATAGACTGTTAAGTATAAAAAAAAAAAAAAAAAAAAGTCTTATTTTCAAAGCTATTAAAACTTCGAGTATATTTGAATATAGATAATTCAAATTTGCTTACCAGCCAAGGACTGTAATTCTGTTCCTGTGCGGCTGTGTATGGCAGCGTTTAGTGTAAGCAGGACAAGCTTTCTCTGGGGCCTCAGAATTCACATCTGTGCCTAACCTCCCAACCCAAGTCTAAGCTGTGTTTTTTTTTGTTTTGTTTTGTTTTGTTTTGTTTTTTTTTTTAATTTAACAGCAGCATTTAATAATGGGGAGGTTAGAGATCTCCACATGAGTGCTCCACTAGATAAAGATACCTATATACCTTCTTTGATCAGTGTGGTATTTTCAGATATTAGTTGAATTATATGGTACCTGAAACAGCTGAAGAAATCAGAAGGTTACATCTTGGAAAAGGAGAGAAATTTGAGAGGCAGAGAATCCTTGCAATGAATAGCTTTCTGAAAAGTTGCATAACTGAAGAAGATTAAAAGATTTATTCCAGAGACAGAAAAAAGAAATGCTTAGAATAAATCTACTTTTGTTGCAGGCTACCACTCATATATAGTGTGCCTTGTATTCCTTTACTAATATGTACTTCCCTGTATGGGAATTGAATTGTTTTTTAAATCTGTAAAGACAGTTATGGAAAGGAACTTTCCATAACTCTGTGATATCCAACCACAAACCCAGGGTAGAAATTTAATGAAATGGAGGAGAGAGAGCAGCCAGACAGAAGTAGGAACAGAGGCCAGATGATTTGAGCTTTGTAAAACCCACCAGAGAACAATATGAAACATGTGATGAAAGCGTGTGATACCAGAAAGAGGAAATTGTCTAGCTCTGACACAAATCCATTCTGTAGTGGATCATGAATTTAGCTGGCAGATCAGCACAATTAGGATAAGGGATGCACATTCAGGATGTGTAGGCACAGCTGCCTGCCGGCCACGCAGGGGCAGAAGCAGTAGGAAGGGGCATCACAGAGAGCTTGAGAGGAGTAGCAGCAACCTGGAACTGGTAGTGGCTTCGCAGCTCAAGACTTTGCCCTGCTGGCACTGAACTTCCAACAGTGCAACTGCCACCAGTGACTGACGCATCCGTTTGATGGATGCTTTGAGGCAAAGATTGGGTTTGGATCAGCTGAGGGTCTTCCCTTACCTTCTCCTTCCCATCCCCTCCGCTTCCCTCCCCTTCCCTCCCCTCCCCTCTGGAAAATTTAATTGGAGAAATGACAAAGCTGCAGTTGATGGTGGGAGTACCATGACAGAAGGTGGGGCTTTCTTCAATGTCCTGTTTTTGGATTTACTTTAAGAGTCATATAGGCTGCTACCAGTTTGCATCAGTCTCTGAGGAGTGAGTTCTCAAGACAGGCCATGATAAATAGAGTTCTGGCCTCTAACTTGCAGACTAACTTAGTTCTAAAGGAATTTCACATGCTGTGAAATTGCCCTAATCTGGTACACTAATCTGTCTCAAAGTTTCTTTTTTCAACTTTTTGACTCTAGCTAATTATTTTCATCTATTAAAATCTCCCAGTTTTATTCTGCAGTGTGTCAATAATACACAAATTTGACTAAGATCATAAAAAAGGTAAAAGGAACATAAAAATATTACATAGTCTTTCATTTCACATTTGGGGATAAAAAAGCGGGAAAAAAATGTTGTCTTGTGCAGATAGGGAAGGAGCTAAGAGATTTTTCATGGAGCATTTTACCTCTTCAAATTCTTTGGTATGTCAGAGAGAGAACACTACAAATAGTTCTATAGGCGAGGGCAAGCTGTAAGGTCAGATAATTTAGTAATGCAGGAGTACATTCAGATTTTATTCCTATTGGCTTAAAGGTCTTAATAAATTATTTATTCTAGATTTTTTTTCCTTTCTGCCTGACAGGATGGGAAGGCCTCCACTGTGAGCTGGATGTGGATGAGTGCCTATCCAGTCCCTGCATACATGGTGTCTGTGTTCAGAGGGAGCCCAGTTTTGGTTATACATGTTTTTGCAAGCCAGGATTTGTGGTAAGACAATCTTTTTCTCTTTCACATAACCTAACTAATTGTTATTGCAGAGAAAATACTGTATAAAATTTCTTTTTGTCCTCATTTAGATAAAATGTGGCCTTTCTGACACATACAATTTTTAAGTGTTTTTATTTTCTATTTTTTTGGAAAAAAAATAAACTATTGCAAAGAACTATTTACCTATTACTCAAAATATATACATACATACATATATATATATAAGAGTATATATAATGTCTCTTTCAGATATCAAATTCCATTCATGCTATTACATGTAACATATGTATTGATCTATCACTCATTTCAAACTATTGCATTTATTGCAATATTACTATTATAATAGTATATATATAAGTATTGCATTTTTGTTTTTATTCCCCTATCTATCTTTCCATCTTCAGTCACTCAGATTCTTCTACATTTTGGAAAATACATATTAGAGAAACAAAACTGAAATAACAGAAAAATAGATAAAACCTATCTCTTCAGTATGAAAAATAACACCAGATATTTTTCAGTATGAAAAATAAGGCCTGAATAGTTCAAGACATGGATCTGGGGGGGCTCTGCTGGTTTTAGTGCCCAACTGCCTGGTAAATACCTAGAAGAGTAGGTAGTTATTCAAGAAACTCTAGCTGCAGTATATATAAGTAAATCTTCTGTAGTCTATGTAATGCTGTTTGAAGTATGGATCATAAAGTATGGATCATGAAGTTTCTCTGTCATTGAAAATGAGAGGATAGATAGTAGTACATGTCATATATGTTTACTTTTAAAATGCAGACAACCGTAGAAAAATACCTACTTTCAAATATGAATCCGCAGCATCTTCCTGCATGTAAAGTGTTAAAGCACTTACATAAAGCATTTACTGTCACTTTGAAAACTATCAAATTTGTCCATGACTATTTAATGTATCCTTCATGCACAGTGGAGATCATCCACACCTGCTTTGTTTCTACGAGTAATAAAATCGTAGCCCTACACTTCTTCACCATTATATGCAGTTGTAATAAAACCCGCTAACTTACTAGTCCCAAGAGACGTTGGCATGAGACAGTTTTATGGCATTAGTAAAGATTATTAGAAAGAAATCTTATTCATTTAATGAGCGGATCATTTATGCTATATGTAGAATTAGACAAGAACAAGAAAGAAACATGTTTTTAGGTTTGGAAGCCTTAGAGACAAACTGGACTGCTGTTCTCTCATGCTTTAGAAAACCAACACAGTGATTTTATCAGATGTCATGAATTCACCAGTTAGCTACTCTGCTTGTCAAATAAATAACAAATCTGAAGGAAACAAATATGGATTTATCTAAAAAGTCCCAGAAATCTCTTCCATTTAAAACATTGATTTAAACTACTTGTTTAAAAGTTCTTATTTCATTAGATGGAAAATTAAATTGGCCCTTGTCAAAATATATTTATTATAGCTCTTAAGAAGGTTTCACATCCTAGAGTGCTGTTTGTGAGTTTTTGTGTTTGTTTGCTTGCTTGTTTGTTTTTATAAGTATATTCTGATGGATGACCCCATGAACATATAAGAGGTGTTAGACTTCTGCCCCAGAAGGGGGGAAATAATATTAAAAAATTGTGCATAACCTTTTAAATACAAATACATTTTTACTTGTTTGTTAGTTTTAAGAAAAGGAAATGGAAGAAAATGTAAAAAAGATGTAAGGTTAGATTACATTCTTTATGTTCCGTAATGCTCAGGACAGTTAGATAAGGTTATCTGCCATACAAATGACTTCTGATGATGAGAGAAAATAAAGCAAAGAAGAAACATACCTGTTACAGATAAAATTTTCAAAATTAAAATAATATGGTAGATATTCAGATTCTTGGTAATGTTACAGCAATTACAGCATTCCATTTAATGTCTGTCCTATATTTGGAATGAATTTGTATGTTTAATACTTTTGGAAATACCAAATTAGTAGTCTTGAAGGGTTGTTGTTGAACTTTTTTTTTTCAAAATATCACAAGACTTTGAAAATCTTTATTTAATTATGATACAAATAGGTAAAATCTCCTCCTTTTCCTTTTACCTATTTCCTATCATAATGTCATAATGATGAACCAAATTGCATTTTTGCCTTTTGCGGTGACACCACTAAGAACATCTTTGACAAGTTAACATTGTTAGTTTCACTATTGTGAGATCTGTAAGACATACAGAATTACATTTTAGCTTACCTGAAATTTTTAATTGCTACATTTAGTGTAAGTATAGTTGCTTCAAGTCAAAACAGCTAGTCAGACAGAGAATTCTTACATGTGCCCCAGCTCCAGAAGAAGCTTCATTTGGAACTCTTCTCTCTTGGATATTAAATGTGAGACATATACTTTACAGGATATAAGGCTTCATAGGCCTATTTGAGGTATCAGTGTGATTTGCACTGAAAATCTAATTTTTTGTCACTACCATAGTAATACTTGAACATAGTTAAAACATTTGTGATCTTAAAACAATTATGATAGCAGATAATAAACATTATGTTAATTTTATACCACTTTCCTCAGTATTTGAAGTGAAAACAAAGCTATAGAAGTTTTAAAGAAAAAAGACAAAATATATGTGTTGAAAGATTTTGTGTTATGTGTGTATCATTAGTTATACTCGCATTATTCTAAATGGAGACTCTTTGTTTTACTGCTCAGAAACTTAAAGCCTAAAGGCTCTGGTGTCATCTGGAAATTTCCCTGGCTTCCTGCCATAGTTTTTCCATAGATTTTGGGTAACATCTGCCAGCACCATCTAGCTGTCTCAGACATAATGAGAAAGAACATTTCCAGGCACTGAGCCTCACTGCATGATGAATGAAGATAGCTGGATGTGGATGTATAGACACAGATAACTGTGTTATTAATGTGTTCAACTGGTCCTGGTGTGGTTTAGAGATGCACAAACATTTTCTGACACAGCTCAAAAATTAGCAGAGGTCAGGGACTTTTCCAGTTTGTGAATTGGGCATGGTTGCACTGGTCTAGAGAGAATGAGAGTTTAGAGGCACGGACATTTACTCAGTGTCAGAAATGATGCTAGGAAAGCTACTAACATAGATGCAGATAGAGTGTTGCAGAGAACATTTTTTTTAATGATAGTGGATTTTATAGAATGATTAATGCTTTTTTTTTTTTTTTTGACTGGATAGCATAACTAAACCTTAGTTATAAATTAACTGTAAACTACTGTAAACTACATACAAAATATGTCAATACACTGTTTTGATTCAGTTATCTGGAATATGACATTCAATTGCTTTTGTTAAAGCAGTGCTCCTTCTGAAACTGTTAATTCTTTAATTTACAAATTGCATTTGTATTCTCACTAAAAATGTACAATAGTTTAAAATTGATAAGTTGCTTAGTTCAGGCATATAGTCAGAAATCCTGAGGTCTTGGTGATGTTATCAAGTATCACAGGCAGGGCTAAACTGCAGTGTTACTTTTCTTCAATCATATATCAGATATTTATACTCTTAGTCTTCCTGTTGCCATTGCTTGTTTCAGAGAAATCAAACAGCTGGAAGGACACAAAGATGAGTGATAAACAAGCAGTTTGTCTCTGAGATACTTATACTTTGTTGTTTTCATCAAATAACCTAGAAAATACCTAGGTTTCAAGGACTCACTAGAAGAAGGACATGGAGGTGCTGGAGAATGTCCAGAGAAAGGCAACAAAGATGGTAAAGGGGCTGGAGCACAGACCTTACGAGGAGCAGCTGAGGGAGCTGGGGATGTTTAATCTGGAGAATAGGAGGCTGAGAGTAGACTTTATTGTTCTTTACAACTGCCTGAAAGGAGGTTGTAGTGAGGCAGGAATTGATCTCCAGTATAACTACTGATAGGACAAGAGGAAATGGCCTCAAGTTGTGCTAGGTTCAGGTTAGACTTTAGGAAGTATTTCTACATGGAAAGAGTGGTGAAGCATTGGAACAGGCTGCTCAGGGAAGTGGTGGAGTCCCCAACCCTGGCAGTGTTCAAGAAACGTGTAGATGAGGGGCATGGTTTAGCAGAACCAGTGTTGAAGGGCTTACAATTGGTCTTGATGACCTTGAAGGTCTTTTTTACAACTCTAATAATTCTGTGATTCTCTTACTTAGTTTCAGGTAACAGCCACGGTTAGCTTTCCATTCCTTTTATGGGCTGGTATTTTTGAATTTTCAGTTTCAAAATACATAATTTACTAGGCATAAGCAGTAAAGTTTTGATTTCTCCAACATTCATGTATCTTTTATCTTTGTGTCCCCTTCCTCCCCTATCAAAATAAATAGGGGCAAGGCAGGGAGATATTAAGGTTACTGATTTGGGTTGTCCTTGATAATTTCATCGGTTATAAAGAAGTCATCTCTGTCAAAATATGTCTATAGTAGCAGATGCTAAGAGGCAGCAAAAGAGCCAAACTCTGGTTAAATTATGTGGCCTAGAAACAAATACAATAAAATCATGAACAAGCCTATTCAAAACCTCCATAGTTTGTTAGCAAATTTAGTACATGGAGCTTTCAGGTATCCTTGACTTTTAGGGATGAAGATGTATATATTTGAAATGACTATTTGCAATACTCTTCTAGCTCTGCCAAGGTAGTTCTTCACATAGCCCATTAGTTCAATACAACTCAAATGAAAAGAAAATGAGCCATGGTCTGGGCTCAATGTCTATTTATTTCACACTCTGAGAGTGCATTTAATTGATACAAGTTTTGCTGAGGTGGGGGGGAAAAACACAACAATGTTATATTTTTCCTTTATTGATCATATTCCCTGGTAGGAAATATATTTCAGACTTCACGTGAATTGTTACCATGTTGATAAAGTCAGTGCTACATCCAGTTTGAGACTGACACTATTTTTTTTAATTCTTTTTTCCTGAAATATATTTGTATATCTAACCTAATGTGTTAACAAGGTGCTATGTGAAGATTTGACAGAAACAGGCTAAAAAAAAAAAAAAAGTAAAACATTAATTTTAGAATCAAGGGAGAATATAAGTTGTTAGCTAAACCCTTTGCAAAAAAAATCTATATTACTACATCTTACCTTCTAATCTAGAGGTTGTGCTTATTTAAACCATTTTTATAGTACTGACAATGTCACAGTTAATATACTTGCTACTACAAATCTGAGGGGGAAAATATTGTTATTTGTAATTGCTTAATACTGAGTAAGAGGCAAAATAACATTGGGTTAAAATTAAAATATACTGAACTGTACCATTAAATTATTTAAGGGGCATTTTGCAGATGGTTATACTTGGTTTTGAAATTTTGGGCAGGTTTAATATAGACAAACCATGTTTTAGAATCAAAAAGAAGGCAATAATTTGAATTAATGTGACTATGAAATGCAAATTGTCTTCAAATTTGGCTTTTTAAAAATTCTATTTCAGGGACGAAGCTGTGAGCTTAATTACAACGATTGCCTTATACAGTCCTGCTCCACTGGATTCCTTTGCATTGATGGAATAAACAATATCACCTGTTTACCTACTATTCCCCAAAGCAAGCAAACTGTCACTGGAATGGTTGAAGTGCTTCCTACTGGGGTTTTAGATGATGGCCTTTTGTCAGCCCCATCTGTGTCTGAGGAACTGTGGTCTAAGCAGACCACCTCTGAATTTCATACAGGACACGTATCTCAAGGTAAGAACAACAAGCTTTTGGGTAATGCATGCATCAAATTGCTTTCCTGGTTAGTACTTTTTCAGTGGTAAGAATATTTAAACTGTCTTCTGTCTTCCGTACTTTCTGTTCTTGTGAATTTTATCTCCTACCCTTTCTTAATTCCATGTTTAAATGTAATAGGTAAATTATTCTTTTCTCTCCATAATTTTTTTCTCCAGCATCTTACCTTTGCAATAAGGAAAACTGCACTTTCTTTTATCTTGATTTTCACTTTGCTTTGCACAGTGTGAATTTTATATGCCTCATATTGTGTTCAGCTCTCTCTGACCCTAATGTCAATCTTTCCTTCTTCCTTGGCTAGTCAGCAGCAGGCAGATAATTTGCCTTACTCCATGGGGACTTTCATTTTTCTTTCCTAGTTCACATCTTTCCTGAGTGCTTCTTTTTCTGTGCATCAACTCTCTCTTTATCATTTAGCATGATTTTTGTCATTTTAACTATTTATAGTCAAGCTTGGGGAAAGCAAAAGCAAAAGAGTCTATTCTGTTATTTTTAACATCATTAAGGAAAGTCAACACCAATAGAAGTGCATCAGTTTGTTTGCAGGCTGCGTCTTTATTGTGGCCTTTCCATTTTACTAATACTAGTTTATAAGCATAATATAAGACATCCTTCCATTACTTTATTTCAATTTTTTGTATAAGAAATAAGTCAGGGTTCCTGAGTTTATATAAGTAAATCTACTCTACTGAACATTTGATTTCTGTACAGTCTAATATTTATGGATATACCTCAGTTTTTATTGTTTTCTTCATCGGTAATATTGCTTCTTGATATGGATAATGACATTTAAGGAAATGCAGTTTATAAATGCAGTTACTTCTTGCAGCATATCATGTGTGCTAGCTAACTGGTGTTCTTAGGGGGAAAGATTTCTAATTTGTTCATTTTATATAGATTCACAGAAGCAATTTGATGTAAAAAAGAAAAGAAAATGCTTCTGTTCTGAGTAGTACCATTTGTAGTAGTGCTGTTTGTTCTGATGCTGGTCCCCATATGGACTGTGAATAATAGGAGGCCTTGCCAGCTCTTGAGGTCACTAAAACTCCTCTACATATTAAGAATATGATTTACAGAATTATATTTGCCTACCCTGTGATACCTTGGTAAGACTGAATGAGGTATTAGTGGCCCTGTTGATTGCTACAAATTCAGTCCACAGCTACAATTTTTCACTTTTTTTTTTCTCGTAATTCTCTTTATTATTATTAATTATCCTTAAAGGACTGAAAAAAAAAAGCAGGTATTTTCAGCTGTGAGATCCTTGTAACTAAAATTTGACTAAATTGAGCTATGGACTAGGAGGACTGATTGCCACTGGAGAGTTTTCAGGCATATTCAGGATAGCAACCTCAACAGATGTTCGATTTTCACAGTTTCTCAGTTCTGCTGTTCAGGTTGCAGTAACAATGAAGCCTAATATCACACTTATACCATATGTGACTACTGCTACTTCCATAGAGCTAATGTCAGTAGTTTTTTCCTAGGATAATTATGATACAGCCTCATTTATCACTAGTTTCTTAATGGCACTTTCTGTTTTCCCTACACAAGTTTCATCATTACAGTAGCACCAGACTGTTGCTTTATCTGCCACAGACATGAGTTCAGTAATTAGTAGCATACCAGGGGCTGAAACAGAATTAAATAGTCTCTCATTACTCTCCACCGGATTACAGTTTACAACTACTTCTACAAGCACAGCTTCAGTTTTAAGTTACTTCAAAAGTGTCTTGGAGAACTCTCAGATCTGTTTTCAGTATCAGAAAAGGACTGGAGACTACCAAGTTCTTCAATATCTCCTCACTCCCCTACTAAGTGATTTATTTCAAGGCAGATATCTTTTCCTAATTCGTTAGCTATGCACACAATTCAGATGCAAACATCTCTTCCTGGTGAATATCTGGCGATTACTGCTCCATCCATCAACCAGAGACTCACAAACACCAAATCACAGTCTGCTGATTGTTTGAGTGAATTAAGCCAAGTGTGTGCAACATGTTCTTTGACTGGATTGCAACTCTCTGGTGAATTCTTAGATCAAGTTCTGCGTAGCAAACAATCCCCATTTACTGAGCCATTTTGGAAGAACTCGGTGATATTAACCAGCTGGTATACACTCAGGGGAGCTACAGCTATCACTTTTGGGTATTTATTTTCTTCCTCTAGCAAAATAATATCTTCAGTGGAGATCACAGAGCTGTCATCCTTGCATCCTACTACAGGAAATACACATGCATCTCTGATAGGAGAATTGTTCTACACTTGTTTTCACAACAATCAGATACTCATTTTCCATATTTTAATTCAGGCTGTGTGGCTATTTTCCTTCAGAAGCCATCTCTTTAGAGCCATAATTTTTGATGAAGAAATAAATACGGATTTGACAAAAAAAAAAAAAAAAAAAACTACTATTGAGCAGTTGACAACACAGGAAATTTAACAATCACTAAAATCAAAACTATTTGATCCATTTATGGAGATCCATTGTTTAATAAGTGAGGGTACTTCCTTAGATTTTCAGCTAAGTAGTGTATTTCAGGAACTTCTTTCAAACCACATAGCAAATAGTAATTATAAGTTCAGAATTTATTGACATTTGATAAATTCACATGAGACTTTAAAGCTATTATCAAAAATAATCCAGTCAAGTGTTCTTGATTTGCATCTTCTGTCTACAAAAGATTCAGGTGTTGTCCTGATCCAGTGTTAGGGAGATTTCAATACGATCCCAAGAGCAACATTAATACACAAATGAGGTCAAATGCCATACATTCTTGTTAGCTTTATTCTCATAAGCACAAGTAGAACAGAGAGAAGAAGAAGGGACAAAGAAAGAAAGATAAGCAAGCAAGCGATGCAAGCAAGGGATGCAACAAGATTATAGTTACCACTACCACCCGTCTGGCTAAGTGTCTTTGGCTCTGCTTTGGTGTAAGTACAGGTGCCTTGGGATCTCAGTGCAGGTGATGTTCTGTGCCTCAGTGCAAGTGATGTTCAGGGAAAGAAGCCGTGCACCTCGGTGCCAGTGATGACCCACACCTAGTGTGGGGGTGATGTTCAGAAGGCCCGGTATGCCCGGTATGCCAGGTGCAGGTGATGTTCTGCACACCTGAGGGGTGGAATACGTACTCCTTTTATGTCCCCCTTCTCAAAGAGTCCTCCCACTTTCCTGAAGTTTTCTGTTGTTTGTGTCATGTGTGCGGTGTGCTTTGATGTTCTTCTTTCCCCAGTGGGAATGCGACCTGCTCTGGTGGGCACTGCTGAGTCAGGTCTCGAGCTGATCTTCCCAGAGACAGCAAGCCAAGGCCAAGTAGACAGCTGATATTACAGTCTTCCCAGAGATGAGATATCAAGGTTAAGAAGTGTAAATGGGGAGAGATAATGTCCTTGTTTGAGTCTTGAGCTGGTCTTCCCAGACACAAGATACCGGGGCATTGTCCAGGTAAATGGTGTGTCAACAATGTTGAGACAAACACAGTTCATAACAGTCTCTTACAGGTGTAGACCTGTTGGTTGAAACCCCAGAAAAGTTCTCATTTTTGGAACCTTCTAGAAATGAGTTATCTCACCTTGTTTTATCTGAGAAATCCCATCTGTGCAAGCACAGATTCTTGAAATGTTAGTCAAAAGAATTTGTCCCCTCATACCAGTTATCCTGAATTAAGTTCTGCCTTGCAAGATGTTGGCAATGCTGTATTGGAACATATGAAATAGACAGACAGAACTGCTGTACACAGTAAGGAACTTCTCGTGAGTCTGAACACTCTCCTACCCAAACATCACAGTGAGCTGGATTCAGCTTCTGACCTTTTTTCAGATGATGTTATCCGGTGAGTTGCTCATTTCTATTCAGATAATTTTTTGAGGTGGCTGGGTGTTTTTTATACAAAGATAAAAGTGTCTGTCAGGGTTACTAGGTGCTTCAAAGACATTTATTTGATCAGACAGCCACTTTTTCAAAGGAACTAACACGTCCACTTCACTACTGTAAACCTTTCAGAATTTAAGATATATCTTCTATTTTACTTGTATCTAAATTCAGTGGAGTTTCCTGTGTGTATGGTGTATCAGTATAATTATTAATACTTTTTAATTTAAAATAAGTGTGGTGAAATGACTTCATACTCTTTGAATCACTTTAATATATAATTAACACCACTTCTGACTCCAAAATCAGAGATAAATGAAAGGCATTTTCTAAAATATTACTTCTGAGAGGAACATTATAATTCTGTCAGAAATGAGATCTTGGAATTAAGTGATCACATAACCTATGAAATTCTAGAATTTAATGTTAGGGAATTCAGATATCAATTGTACTAAACTACATTTTTATACTGTATATTTCTAAGCATACCTTGTACAAAATGAGCACATATCAAACTGATAAGAGTTTTTTGTCACTCATTTTTTTTTTCTTGAGGGTTTATGTAGAGAAAATTGTTTTTTATTTGGTTGATTTTCCATCACATAGAAAAATCAAAAAGAATTCTTGACTATAAAAGATATGTGTAAAGTAGTGCCAAAAGACAATGTTACTGATTTGATATGGAAAAAGAACAGCTGTTTTTCTCTGAGTGATTGCCCACACGGATTTAATTCTTGATGTGTGCAACTAAGTACCCAGGTCAAATTGTTCCTGCTACAAGTGTCTCCTGACACTGTGCGTGCTGTGAGGCCAAGCTGCTTAGCAGACCCATACCACTGTGAATCTGCATTGAGCAAGATATGAATCAACATGGAAATATATCACAAACTCCACATCTAATGGATAACCAATGGCTTAAAATAGCTTCCTCGGAAGCATCAAAGAGAAGTGTCTCAAGGTTTAACAAATTCTGTTAATCTCTCTCTTTTTTTTTTTTTTTTACCCCTCCCTGAATTCCTTGGTTCCCTCAGTGAAATTTTTTGAATCACTCAGTGTGAAGTAAATTTGTATTTTTTATGCCATACACTTCCCATGTGTTCCTTTCAGTGCCTGTGGTTTCAGTGCCAGGTGAACTCTTCGGGGCTCGTATCAGCCTCACTTGTTAGCTTATGTAATGTCAAGGCATATAGGAATCACTAACATCAGACCATTGTTTGTCGCTTCGTGAGGCTAAAATGATGGATTAAAAGAAAACAGGACTCTTATAGTGTTCAACAAAGCAAAATGTTAAGTCCTGCAACTGGGAGGAAAAGCTTTATGCAGTAATATGGGGTGGAGGCTGATCAGCTGGAAAAAAAAATGTGCAGAAAGAAGCCTGGTGAACAAGAAGTTGACCACAAACCAGCAGTGGGCCCTTAAGGCAAAGGTGGCCAGCAATATCTTGGACTGCACTGGGAGGAGTGTTGCCAGCTGATTGAGGGACATGATCCCTCCCCTCTGCTCAACTCTGGTGAGGCCACAGCGGGAGCGCTGTGTCCAGTTCTGGAGCGCTGTGTCTGGTTTGGGGCTCCTCAGTACAAGAAATACATGAACATATTGGAGTGAATGCAGCAAAAGGCCACGAAGATGATGAAGAACAGGGAACATCTGTTATATAAGGAGAGGTCAAGAGAGCTTGAGTATTTAGCCTTGAGAAGTATCAGGAGGGGGCCTTATCTTGTGAGAAGAATCTTATAAATGCCTAATAGGAGGAATCCATAGGATGGAGCCTGGCTCTTCACCAGGGTGCCCAACCAAGAGGCATTAGACACAATTGAAATACCAAATTTCTGCTTAAGCATTAGAAAGGGGGTTTTAATGTAACAGTGAATGAGCACTGAGAACATGCTGCCTCTCTAGGTTGTGTTCATCCTCAGAGAAATTCATTTTGTGTCTGTATGTGGTGCTAGGAAACCTGCTGCAGTTGAGACTGCTTTGAGCAGGAGGGATTGGACTAGGTGGTGTCCAGAGGTCTCAACCTCAGTGATTCTGTGTTATCCTATAACAGCTGTTACTGTCTAAGAGAAGTTGACTACTGTCTAAGAACTGTCTGATACTTCCCAGTATCCAGTTAAGCACCAAGTCACCAAGGATGGGATTTATCTTAATTGTAGCTCTCTATAAGTCACTTAAATGCTGTAAACTGTATTCATCTGCAGTAAATGAAGAAAAATGGCACAACTTTAAACACCTGTTCTGGGATAGGTTAGAAACTCCTTCTCTGCAAATATTATTTTCTCTATGACTTTGTCTCTGGCAAAGTAAGTGAATATTAGTCCCACTTTTCTGATAAAGAATAATGAAATGGGCACATACTACTATAAATTAGACAAGCCTGGGAGGAAGGAAAATTCAGAGTTGTCATTGTTTATCACATGCAAATTTCCATGATAATGAACTGCTTTTCCATCTTTCTCCTTGATCAAGTCCTGTTCATTTACATGAAACAGTATGGACAGCGTTTTCTGAAGAATACTGAGGTTCCATTACACTTTTGCCTTCTAATACTGTTTCATTATATTGATTTATGCCAGTTACATTCACTAGAGCTGCTAGCACTCTCGCAATTGTTTTAAACTTCATCTTTTATCAATACTTCCAGGTATGTAATTATTATTCAGTGTAGTATGTCTAGTTTCTCCAAGAACTATAATCTTGTGCTGATTTAAAATGTGTCATATTATATGTGCTGTATTAAGAAAGGAAGTGCTTTTTTAATATACAGCTAGTGTCTTCCGTATAGGTTTGCATGGTATTTCATGCAAAGTGAATGTGTTGAACTCTGATCTGATATTTGGATTTCTATTCTGTAGCTGCTACAAGCTTGAACTTGGGAGGTTTATGGACCTCTCTCACAAGCAGTCATTCTCCCTAGTAATCTGGTACAAAAAACATAAAAGTGTTAATGCAAACCTGGACGGCCTCTGCTTTTATTTAGGTGCAAACTACTGACTTGGAAAAGATTTTTGATAGCCTGTAACTTCAAAGTGCTTTCTTTACTCTGAGGACTTCATACTCAAAACTTCTAGGCAAGGGAGGCATACAGAAAAAATTGGGCATTCTCATGTGTGAATGTTAAATCAAGAAAAAAAGAAAGTAAGCAGAACACACTAGCCCTTAAAAAAAATGTAATATATATTTTAATTTGTAAAGTATTATGTGAAAATATACCTGAATATATTGTCAGATATAAACTTACATATGTAAATTATATAAATAGCCGCATACTCTGTCATCTGCAAAAATACCATAATCTGATATGTGATAAATCTGCAATGTACTAGAACAAGTGATGATTTAGAGGAAAATGAGATTTCAAGCTATGCAATGAGAGGTCTACATGTGCATACAAAGCAATTAAACAAATGAAAAATAAATCGCAAACTGTATGGTTCAAGCCTGTACTAATGTATATATGAAATAACCAGTAAGCTTTAGTATTTTAAGATAAATTAAATTATTGTCTCTAGATCTGAAGAGCGTAGAACTGTGTTAATAAGGTGATGGAACACCTCAACCTTCAAACAAACTGAGGTTACAGAAAGTCAATTACTTAATTTAATGTCTCTGATTTAGTAGAAATCCTTCACATTTTCATTGATTTTTATTATGTACTCTTAGTTAGATGAGACTAAGATAAATTAAGCTGCTCTGTTAAATTAGGTCAGCTCATTTTTACTTGAGAGATATTTTTCCTTGATCATTTCACTTAGTATTTTGATGTCACCAGCAAGTATAAAAATGTAAAACTTATTTATAAAACTGTAACAACCTTAAAGACTTTAGGTAACATTCTCATAGCCATTTAAAAAATTGGAGACACAACTGATTCATGTTGCTTTGTAGTAGTAGTATCAGATAGTAGACTATCCTGACTATCTTTACCCTTAAAATTTAACAAGCAGACTTGTCAAGAAGGTAGCATATGAGCATCCAGTTACACTGAGGGTACTTAGAGCCATCTTACTCGTGAAAATGGTTCACAACAATAAGAAATATTTGTGCAAATGAGAACAGTGTATGTCTCCTAAATATGTAATTAGATTTGGCTTTTAAGAATAATGTTGCTAGTTTATATAGAATAATCTTGTACTAGTGAAAAAGAGGATAGGTAGAGGAGTCATATTCTCACCTGTGGGATGAACCCTCCGACTTGAGTAGAGCAAGCCAGACAATGATTTCTGCCCTTTAACCATCAAAAAAATGTTTCAGTAACACTCGTATAATTGTCTAGGCTTTGTATTGTCCCTCTATACAGAAATGCATTTTGTCCTGATAGTCCCAGGACTGTATTAGCTTATAGCAGACAGCATGTGATACGGTGGGTCTCTTAGTGCACATGTCAAAGGCGGCAGGTTTTGGATGTGAGGACAGAAGGTCGGCCACTTTGTGTGCACAAAACCCAGTGGTTTTACAGACCTGGGAACAGGGGCAGCATCTACTGCTGAGGACCAAACGTCTCATCAATAACTTCTCCTGTCTTTGAAAGACAGTGCTCTTATTGGAGTTCCTACAGGCATAGACAACCTCACATTTGTCAGAAAATAGAGTGCGGGACTAGAATATCTGTTTTTGGGTTAGGAAAGATGCTAATCTGTTAACTAAAAATATTTTCTCCTTTTGTTAAATAGCATCCAAATTCTGTGTTAAGGGTCCTCTTGTGTTTCTGTTGCTTTAAACTATAGATTTTTGAACTGGCAGAACTACTTAGCCTTTTTGATAGTTTTAGATTCTGAGTAAACTAAAAAAATATATTTAATTATTGTTTTGCAGAACAATCACTCAACATATAAGGAGTTCCATTTAACTGGCATTTTGTGTTTAAATTCTGGAGTGATTAGTGTATTTACTGAATTTACTTATGCTTTGCTCTTAAGCCCATATGTTGAATATATCCAAAACAAATCAAAATTATCATCTTCTACAATAAAATGTTAACAAAAGACCCAGAGTCAGGAAAATCCCTACTAAATTTCCTCTTATTCCTTGTTTGAAATACCTACTACTTGATATAATAGGTAGTACATGCCAAATGCACAGATTGTTCTTCAAAAATACTGTTACATGGCCTGGAGATAAGTAATCCTTTGGCTTGATTTAGTTCTATTCAGGAATTGTAAGCACTGTCACTTCAGCTGTTCCTTCAGCTGGGTGGAGGAAGAAAATAAGAGTTTTCTTTATGATTCCCTGCAGCAAGTGAGAGTTGGCCAGCAGCGATAAGGACTTCTGATAAAAGCTGTGGGGATGTGGACCAAGGAGGGGTGTTTGGTAGGAGGTATGCACTGCTCGACCCTAGTACAAGACTAATCCATTAGCTGGTAAACATTTTTCAAGTAAAGATATTTACATTTTAATTCTACTGCACAATGAAAGCAAATATGACAGTTAATGCCTCCCCTGAGGCTGGAGGGGAAAAACAGTGATGGAGAATAAGAATCATAGTACTTCTGGGCAACACTAAGAAAACTTCATCTGTATTTAAGTCAAGCAATGAGAATTCCTAGCCTTCTTTCTGATAAGAAAAGATAACTAATAATTTATAATAATTTATAATTTTATACTTTTTTTTCAAAAACAAAAACTCCTCTCTATTGAAGTTCATGACAGTTCTACATGATCCATAACTTTAATCATAAAAAAAATCTGAATATTCAGATATGCCTGTAGAATAACACTGGCTATTTGAAGACTATCTTACTAATAGGCACAATTAAACTTATATGTGTGATGATGAAGAATGAATAACATGTATTTAGAATTAGAGGAATGACAGGAGATGATATAAAACTCTGTAAGTCTGGAAAGTTTGGGAAGAAATGTAGGAAAATGTTGCATTGGAAACAAAGAATATCCAAGAGGAAAAGAAGGAGAGAGGTTTGTGAAGGATCACACCATTCTGGGTAAAATGACTAAGTGACTTTTAGCAAAGGTATTAAACTTTAAACTCTCAATTCAGTCAAAAATAAGTCCACAGTATTGGCTTTGACCTTATGGCACATTCTTACATTGACTCATTATACTATAGAGATGTTTTTCTATTAGAGTTGATGTTAAAGAGTAGAAAGAGTAGTAGGCTGGGGCTGCTTTCTGCTCTCAGAGCCCTCCTATGTGCTCTTCAATCCATATTGTTTGACCATAATCCTGTTTTGCTGTTGGACAGTTCTACTTGGTCTAGAGATGAAATATGGAGACATTAAGGTATTGTCATGTGTTTGTTTTATTTTGTTTTGAAGTTTTGTTTGCCAGATGGGGCTCAGCAGGAAGCACTTTTGTTCTTAGATGAGGGGGATTTTTTTGTTTGTTTTACTGAAAGACTTTACATTAGTATTCTGAAGACGTTTTACAAAAGACTGAGGTGGGTGGTGTGATCTACAGTGTTTTCAAAACTGGAAAAGAATTTTCCTAAAATTCTTGGGGCTTTTTGTTTGTTTGTTTTCTTTCTAAACTTATCAGTACCAGAAAAAGGCCCAGTGATTGACTAAACATCACAACTAAATAAATCTCTAGTTTGCACAGCCAAATAAACAGCCCTCTTTTCTGCTGCCATAAATTACATGCAGACTTCTGTGGATTTCCACTTGAAAAGGGGTGCAACTGCTGCATAGGGCTCCTGCTGACTTTTGCACAGCTCAGAGAAATGCCCAGAGGAGGCTTTTTATGAGACTTGTGTCAGGCTCTTTCATGTTATTCTTTACCTCCTCATGAGTAAAGCAGCATTTCCCTTAGGGTAAATGTGACATATAGGCTCACCGAGATAAATACTGACTTTTGTTTTACCTTTTTAATACCTTTACTTTTAACAGGCTTTCAGAGTTGTGATCAAGGATGGATTATGCACCTCAGACCTTTGACCAGAGCAGTTGGCTTGTTTCAAGTAGACTGTAAATCTTTGCGTGTAGTTATGAGAAACATAAAATGACTTCATAAACCGACCCTATTTTTTCCTCTAAGGTCACATGAGTCACTTTGTCATGAAGTCTGAACTGATTACTCAATACTCTTGAGATGGTTGTGCCTAATTAACAGCAAGTTGTTTGGTGGCTTGGCCTGCCATTTTTTGCACATAACTGTTCTTTCTTTCTTCCTTGAATGAAGTATTTGGTGCATTTTTCCTTATTAGTAAGTACATGGTGTGGTGCTGGAGCAAATTATCCACAGTGTGCTTTGATTCAGGTCTGCCTTAGAAGTTGTTGTGGCCTTAAGCACCTTTATGTACCTCCTTCCTAGCACTGCCAGGGTGTGCATAACCAAACAGATGATCATGAAATACAGTAATATGAGGAGACGAACAGCATAATCTGAGAGGTGTTGGAACTGTGCTGCCTCAGCGTACCTGAGCACATCAAGAATGTACTAGAGAAAAGATATTTCGCCCTTCTTGACTCAAATCAGCTGCTCCCCAACTAAAGGTTTTTACTTGCAGCTTTCAAGTACTTGGAGTGGGGACAGGGGGGAAAGAAAAGTTTCAGCCTCTCCTGACGAAGTTATATTACAGTGACTTTTGTCTCCCCAGTTAGTAGGAAAAAGGATGATAGTCCATAGCTGCACAACGATCTACACTGTAGCACACTATAATGTATTCAAAAAGCCAAAGCAACTCTACAGTGTTTACTATTTAAAAAAAAAAGATACTGAAATGGCACATTAGTTACAGTATGTATTGCAAGCAGCTTTCGTTTAAAATGAAAATCTATTAAAATCAAAAGCTCTTCTAAGAATAATCAGGTTTAGAATTTTTCACTGTTCATAAATTATTTGTACCATGAGAAGTAAATCAGGCAAGTCTGGAGGAAAAGAAAGCATCCTGAAGATACTCACTTTAGAAACATAATGAGTTAATAGTCTAATTTCTCTTTATGACAGAGGAAAAAATGGAAGAATTTCTACTGGAAAAAAAAGGAACATTTTTCTGCCTTTGCATTTCTTCCAGGGATAGTGTGTTTCTAAATGATTGATCATATCCACATACTTTTGGGCCCAGATACTCCCAGTTTTTCCTAATTTCCTTTTAGTCTGAAGATTCAGATGTTCGAGTTCTTATTTGGAGAATTCCTTGTGTATTGCTGGTATTGTTCTGCATAACCTTTCTCTTTAATTGGAGACCACTGGATGTTCCTAAAACACACTAATAGTCATTCAGCAGTTTTCTTTAATGCTCTCTTAGCACTATTTAGCAAAACCAAATAGTTTGTGAGCAGTGCAGCAGCTATAGCACATTTAAGTTATAAAATTAATGTTTATTTCAATGAATTGAGATAGATTAACATTGTAAGGGATAACTTAAAACGGCAATGAATTACATTGTCTTTTGTGAATCTGTTTTTTAAACTCACATTTTAAAACAATTATAGGTTATGACAGTGTAGTAACCTTTTCTTTTCCATAACTAACCTGCCCACCTAAACCAGCCTTTTTGTTTTTTAAGTAGTTTACACTGCAGAGATGCTTTGGCTTTTTGAATACATGACTTTCGCTTACATCCCTGATTTACTCTCACCTCTTTAGACCTTGTTTCCTTGGCAACCTTAATATCCTATGCATGATACCACTTAATATTTATGTAAGGATAGGGATAGTGGAAAAAGCTGTAAAGATCATTATACTTCGTCAGGGTTGTAAAGTCTGTGATATCTCTGTCTCCAATAGTCTCTCATACCACAGCTATTTCTTAAGAGGGCAAATTTTAACTTAACAAAGATTTTTAGTGAATGACATGAATGTATTCATATTAGTAAATATTAATACATCATGTTGTCATTTTTTATGGTGAGAGGAGGCCATGTACTTTGATACTTCAACTGCACTAAGGGAAGGAGAGTCGAAAACACAACGGACAACCTGGACTGTGGGTAGCAGGAAGTAAAAGCAGAATTTGTCCTAGGTGCATGGTAAGTTGTAGATAGAAGTAGAGACAATTGGATAATAATCATTTTGGAAAGCATAGTGTTAGACTAGAAACAGAGATCACTTTCCCTTGTCTTCTACTCCCAATACATCCCACCCACTCCATGTTCTCCTGCAATGCTTTTATCTTTGCTTCTTTCAGAATGCTCCTTCTGTGTCACTGAAGACAAAATCTCAGGGACAGCAAAACCTGGAGATAAAATCTGTCTCCAGTTCTAGGAATGTTAGTAAAGATCAACCTGGAAAACAGCATCTCTCCATGAGAATTCTGAGAATTACAAGTGGCAGGGCAAGTTTCCCCTAGTAGAGCTTCAATGGAAACACCAGCCAGAGAAGCAGAGACCCCATGAGCTCCAGGTTTGGAGACACAAACACTCTCATGGTTTTAAGGAAGAGTAGGGATGTGGAGTCCTTGATCAATCAGAGAACTATAAAACTCTGCTGAACAGATGACAGTCCCTTCACTTAAAGACAGTAGCTTCAGGAATTTTATAAATATGATAAAGATTTGGGAAAAAAAAATTACATGATCAGACTCACATTTAAAAAAAATGTTAGAATGGCTTCATTACAAATGTATCTTTCAAGATTTTGTTTGCTATTGTTTTTTAATGTAACTAGTGTAGTAAAGTTCCATCATGATTCATTTCGAATGGTTATTTACATTAATGGCATGCTGTATTTATCAAAACTTCCAATTTCTTACTCAGGAACAAAGCAACCTGACTCTTGCAACCTCTGGATATAGAGAGTTGTGCAGTGATGTGCCTGTTGTGTGGATAAATGTAGCACCTTAGTATAAAAGGTTGTCATTCTGTCACTTCCTGCTGATACTGAATTTTCTTTCAAAAATACACCTTCAGGAAATAGAAGAGAAAAATGAGAATTTGTCCTGGCCACTGGCCTTCATCAGGCAAAGGAAAAATGCAGATGCAGTAGGTTCATACGATGAAGTCTGCTTTTTGGAGATCTGTTTGGAGCGCTCTCTTTTGATGAATGTGCTTCTGTGTCTGTTTCTTACAATCACCTGCGTTGCTTCAGTTACTAGCTAGTGTTCTCGAGCTGCTTAAAATAAATCAGTATGTGCAGCTATTTAACTTCCTTTCAAGGTAAAGTGGAAATTTTTCAAAATAATACATTCAAGTGCTATTTTCCTCAACCTTTCTTCTCCTTCTTTTTAATGCAGTTTTTTAGTTTACAGTTTCTAACATTTTCAAGGTCCACATTAATACGAATTAATGCATTCAATATGACTTGTATCTTACTCTATGTTTTGGTGGCCTCTGTACCTAGTATCAGTTTTCAGCACATCCAGATGATTAATCTCACTAATGGTCCTCTGGAGAAATGGAGTCATGTGTTTTCCTTCCTTATTTTTGTGGAATGCAAAGTGTGCTGTTTCAGACTTTTTCACATGCCTCTTCTTCCTGAAAGCAAAGGATAGATGACCAGAGTTGTCACATACTGTAGTTCTACTAACAAAATTGGTTTGGGATTTGAGGTACACATTTCTTTGAATTGCTGTCTTGAAATCAAGAAAGGAGAGAACCTTAAATGGGAAAACAAGCTTACAGTACCATCCATCCATAATACATAAATGCTGTCTTTCCAGCTCAATACAAAGTGGAATTGAAAATGGTGGTGTGGGGTACTCTGGTAAATAAGTTAAGAGTTTTTATACATACACTTCTCTTCTTAAATCAGGAAGGTAAATAGAAAATAATGAAAATCATCTCTTGGCTAGATTCACTTGTAAACTCATCCTAAACTTAACCTTAAAGAATTTCAGTGGGTCACACGATCCAGTGCATGTTCCTTCAACTGCCACTCTAGGCACTGGATGTAATAGATACTCAGTTAGATGGTTTTGTTGTGGTCGTTGCCCCATAAATTCACGTGGTTGATCAGTGACTGGCACTGCTGAAAGATGTGTTCAGTTTTGTTTGGAAATGAAACTCACTCTCCTCTGTGTCTTCTGTGTCTGTCATCATCTTTGAGGTTATGTTTGTCTGCCTGCTCCAGCCTACATTCATCTTCATTTATTGCTGGGGTCACGGCAGGTACCTCCGACCGTGGCCTCCCTTCTAGTCGAACACTGCGCCCATTCCAGCTCCCCTGCCCTCCCTGCCAAGTGCAGGCTGCTCTGCCCGGCACAGGAGCAGAGTGAAGTGGCTGGACAGAGAAACACCTTGGGCATCTTGGGGCAGATCTGAGGGCTTTTTTTCCCCCATTGCAGAATGCTGCTGCTTTGTGACATTCCGATGCACTTTGTGAATCTTGCCCTAAAGCATTGGAAAATGATACTCTTCCTTCACCTTTGAGAATAAGAAATCTTTTGGTCCTTACAGTTTTGGTAATTGAAGATAGATTATAATCAGTGTTTCTCAACAAGTTTTAGAAATAGTTCTTTTTTTCCAGTACTTAAATCTTAAACTGTGTAAAGTGGATGCTGGAAACTTAGAGCAGGTAAGTGTAGATTGGTACCGTGGCTTTACTGCAGTAGCTGCTCTTTCCTCTTGAATGTCTTGATCGTTTGAACTTGCTAGAATCTCCTTTCTCTGTCAAATCCATAGCAAAGATAACTACTACTATTTTCTATTAGAAATAGTAAATAAAATCCTTGCAATTATCTGAAAAATGATTAAGATTGTAATATACATTTCTAAATTACCTTTGGTATCTACTAGCTTGTAACTGTTATATCAGCACCAATAACACTATTAGCAAGGATACTAAATATTAAGTTAATAAGGATGCTAAGCACTAAGCAGTTGAATATGCATATCTACAGTCATCTGTGTAGTGTTTTCAAATGTGAATAACCTGGCAATCCAGTTTTTAGCTTCTTTTAAAATTAAGTGGTTTTTGTATATGAGTATGAACAAATTGACCTTGCTAAAATACTTACTGACCTGGAGTCAATGGTAATTGATACACATGTATGTACTGACTTCTGTCCAGTAGTCATACATACATTAAGTGTAATTGCAAAAATAACTCCTTATTTTAGTTGTGGCACCTATATAAAATATACTTTTAAGCTGGCCAATTCCTATTTGGTAATAAAATAATATACTGATGGTGTCTTGTTCTTTCTTGGAAGTCTTCTGGGTAATTCACTTAAAGCATTCAGCAGTGCCTTCACTTAAGTTTACTGCTGTACTACTTCATTTTATGAGTGTGTCTGTGTGTGTGTGGGGGGGTCATTGACTAATAGATTTCTTATATCGTTTTGTTTTTCTGAGCTTGTTTTGCTCCTAAATATATTCATAACACCAGTTTTAAGCAACATTCAGATGAGCTCATAAAGCTCACTAAGAAGTGAGACTTCCAATTCATGAGCACAAGTGTATCCTCCCTTGAAGGGTAGAGGATCTCTAATCCTCACTGTTAAGGTAAGACCAATTTAGAATAAAAATAACATGTAAGTGTGTGTCTATGTCTGCATTTCATAGGAAAACAAATTCTGTATATAATTATTCAGGCATTTACTAATAGGTATGGTCCTTTCTCTTACACACTTTCTTGATTTCACTGTAAAGATAATTTGCAGAACCTAGGCTTCAAATAACTGTGTGTAACTATTCGTGTTTCGTAATATTCATTTAGAAATCTTCTATAGGCTATGTCAATTTTTCTGCTGAAAATGTAGATCAGCATATTTTTATGTGCATCCTATTTCAGTCCAATATACATAACCTTTTTTTACCTGAAATTCAGATTGCATAATTGCAAAGTTACTTTTTTCAGAAGTGTGGGCTTTTTTTTTTTTCTTCTCCATGGAATAAATAAAAACCATTGATACTTCAGTGGAATATAGTTAGCTGAGAATACTTTAAAGGACTTTTACTGAGGCACCTTTTTGCTATTTAAAAGTATTTACTAAATTGTTGCTATAGTGACTGCTGAAAATATCATGGACTGTTTGCAGGGCAACTGAGTATGGGTCATATAAATGACACAGATGTTCCTGAGTTTAATTTTAAAAAGCTGTTTAAATTCCCATTTCACTGAACTTCTGCATTATAAGCATTGTTCTGTATATTTTGGAGCTATTAAATCTTAATGTGCTACATTTGTAATGGATGGTTAATCTTTGCCCTGCATCTTTACAGATTTCAAATGAAAACATTTTAATATCAACATTGATACACTTTTTTAGTAAAATAACTTTAGATTTACTAATAAGTGATTAACTGTGAGATTATGAAGTATCCACTTGTAAAAAAAAAAAAAAAAAAAAAAATTTCTTAATGTCTGTCTTCTAATTCTCACCTTTCAGAAAATATTCTATTTGAAAAACTGTATCCGTTCTGTAGCGGTAGGTTGTTGCTATTTACAGCTTTCTATTATAAAATAGTTAAAATATCCTTACTGTGCAAGCTTGATATCAATTTTAATTTGGTTGTTCATGATAACCATTTCACTTAGATTCCTATTTGAAGAAAATCGGTGAAAGTGACAAGAAGAGCAATGACAAGAATTCTTCAAGTGCTGAAGTAATGCTAATGCATAGCATAATCTTTTGAAACGTAGTGTACTAGGTGTACTGTAGTACCTATGAGGTGTAAGCAGCTGCTTACACAGTTGTGTCACATCCATGAAAATGATCCTTCAGTTCAGAAGGAAATTCATCCTTACAAGCATTTGATTTAGTTTGTAGGTCACCGTGTTTTCCTTTCCCAGGAGATGACGGATGATTGGGTGAGACATGATTTCTTCACTGCACTCAAGGAGACAATAACACATTATTTCCGGAAAACACTCTAGTGTGTGTGGGTGGCCAGATGCTAGAAGTTTCCTAGAATTAGGAGATAAAACTTTCAAATGGAACTGGGAAGGCTGAGAAACTGTATGCAGTAACTCTGTAGAATTAACCGCCTTTGAGTAGTGTGGGAGGGAATCCCCTCACACTCCCCTCTTGCCCTCCACACTTTCTTGATTGCTTTTCTGTTTGCTTCAACAGACTGGAACAGTAATTAAGGCTTCTAAACAAAGAAAAAAATAAAAGAGATTAAGTACCCTTTTACTTTTCTGAGAGAGGGCAGGGAGTTTTCTGATCATTTAAAATAATTATACGCAAGTATTTACGAGCTTGTATTTTATTTAAGAATTAAATAAATGCCTTCAATGGAGAGATCCTTATAAATCCACTCAGACCTCCAAACTTGAGTTGATGACTGGAGAAAGTGCATGCTTATGGATCTTTCTGAAAATCCTGTGCATTGCATGGCTGTGTGTTACAAAAATTGCTGCAGTTAATTTGCCAGGACTCTGATTGATCTAGGTAATAATTGGTTCTTTGGCATGATCAAATTTGGTCTCCCAAGACATTTTTTCAATATTCAGGACTAAATGTGTGCACATAGATGTAAGCCTATCAAACACATATTGATTACTAGTGTCTTAAACTCTGTTTATTGCTGGACTATAAGTTACATTTCAGATGTTACTAAAGTTGAATATTGGAAATGGGAGGTGGAAATGACTGACATGTCAAATACGGATAACCTGTTACTGTGATTCTTTAAAGCAAGTTTCTGTAAATGGGTTGTCAGCAAACACACACACTTCTGCCTAGTAGTTCCAGGGGTCATCTTTGCCTTCTACTGAACAGGGAAAGTCGTGATTCATCTGTCAGCTGGCAACATCTATTGACAATGTCACTGTCTTTTTTACTATAAATCTAAGAGATTCATCCACTTAGATCAATACAAGATGCTTGTATCCACATGTATTGGTGACAAAGACTTATATTCTTTTAAACTTACTTCTCTTAGGGCTCTGTAGGTCTTCTGCAGGTGGCTTCTTGATATTCTTCCATTTCCAAATGTTAAATCCATTCTTATGAGTGTTCATTTGCTGCCGTACAAGGGAGTTGGGCCCCTTCCTGTCACTGGTTCATGGAAGGTGAGAGTGGAAGGGCGAAAGGTCAGAGAAGGAGAAATTTCTCTGAAAATGTGATCGTAAAGCTGATTAAAGACAGGCTGCATAAGTAACACACGAACCTATTTGGAATTGCGGTTGCTTCTAGTTTGTTCAAAGAAAGGATGTCTTAGTGCGAAGTGTAAGTAACTTTTTGGTGCATAAGCAAGGCACTAACTCTCACTAGTGAAGTTATGTCTTTTCTGTTTTTTTAATTAACACATTTAGCAGATATTTAAAATGTTTTAAACTTATTAATGCTTAACAGACGTTAAAAGACATTTAACACTTTTAACTGATGAAGCCTCTGGCACCCTGGCAATAACCTAAGCAAAAAATCATAGTTTAAAAATACTTTCTTAGACATATGCTGAGAATTCCTTCTAGGTAAAAGTAAAGATAAAGACTGAATTTCTCATGAATCTAGAATGCGTGATAGTTAATGTGCACAATATCTGATTTGAAAGCACAAAACCAGTCAGGCCTTCTGTGAAGTTAATGATAATATTTTAGATGTTAAATTTATCATCAGGTTGCATGTATAATTTCTGCTTTCTAACAAAGAAATAATATTACAATTTAAGAAGCAGTAAGCATTATATAAGGAAGTATTGCTAGAATATTTTAGCAAGGCAGTTCAATATGAGTGAAAAACTACCAAACCCCCAAGTATTTTCAAAATAAGGTTGTTAATGGTAGCCTGATTTTTATTACTGCCAGGATTTATAACTTATTTGTCAATTTATATAAAACTTTTCGTAATGAAAGCCAAGTTTTGAAATGAGTTTAATTCTGCCTTGTTTTTTTAAAAAGTATAACCTATGCCAACAGTGGCATCTTTTGGTGTTAATTTAATCTTCTGTCATTTTAGATTTAGTAACTATCATGACTGCCAAGATCTAAATGTGCACCTAAAAAGCATACAAGCACTTGCCATCTTCTATTGTAATACAACATGTTGGAACAAAGTAGGGAAGGGAGGAAAATGGAGATTGCCTCCACAAAGAAAACAGTAACAGGCTGCAAAAGAGCTCAAGAAAAGGCTTAATATGGTTCAAATGGTTAAAAAAAAAAAAAAAAAAAAAAAGAGAGAGAGAGAGAAGTCTGCCAGTTTGGTGGTTGTTGTTTGTTTAGCTTTTTCTTTTTAAAGTAGATCAAAAGACTTTGAAAACCACTAGCTAAATGCATTTAATATAATGGCACATTTTTCTTCTGCGTTTCAAGGGTGGAAAGTCAGTCAGCAAGTCTGTAGGGTCGATGGATAAGGGTAGAAATGGAGTAATGGAGAAGTTAGGACTGCTACAGCAAAGGTGAAGTAACTCTTCACATCTCTGCTTGGTAGAAAAACCTTATGACACTGCAGAACTGGCTATTAAAAGTCATATTGAAATTCAGCATATGTGTAAAGTAGTGCACATACAGGAAAACAGTTCTGACTCCGTACTCAATATAAAGTGATGGACTTTGTGCTGAATAAGAAGCAATTTTTTTATGCTTGATAGTTTATGAAATGTCAACTTAGTGATCTGAAATCAAGCATTGCAAATTAAAAAAAAAAAGGGAATTTATATAGTATTATAGAAAAAGAATAGATATTCACATCCTGAATACAATGTGCAGTTCTAGCCTTCCTGTCTTAAAAAGAATATAAGACACTTAGGAAGGCTCAAGAAAACTAATAAGTATATTCATATTATGGTGTGAATGTTCTTCTGGCAGTAGCTGAGTAGCCTAAAACCCTTCTTCGCTAAAAGCAGAGGCTGGGATAGAAAACATAATATTCAGTCCTTGTCCAAAGTCACTTCAGAAATGAGAATTAAGAGGAATGGACCTGGAAAGGCTCAGATTCAAAATAAACGTTTTGTTCTCATGCTCCCTAGGCTCACCAGCTGTTACCGCTTTTCAGGGGATATCCTATTTGCATGATGTGTACATGGGTTCAGACGAGTCCAGGCAAGTTCATGATAGGGAAAATGAGAGCCATCTAAACTATATCTAAGCTCTAACAGGAGCCTAGTAGAGAGGTTTGTATTTGTTTGTCTTTTTCTTACTTGTCTGTAGTCCACTGTTACAGATGTTTCTGATCCAAACCAGTATGGTTCTTTTTACGTTTTCTGTGACAGATGTTTTAACCATATAATCCATTTTCAGTCTGAGAGAAAACAGGTCATAAAACATTTTTTTTTTTTTAAGGCAAGTCAATTTTGTCCTTTTTTCTCATTTATCTCTTTAAAAACTGGCTCATTTGTCTTTGTACAAGCCTCTGAATTTAGTAGTATATTTAACTTCTCTTGAAATGCCAACATAATCTGACAAATTCACAGTAACCTAAAGTGTTTTTGTTTTGTTTTTTACTTTCTTTTTCATATTTTTAAGAATATTTTGAAATTGTTAATGTTTTCTAATACTTGATCACTTCTTCAAGACCCTTACAGCAATGGATATCTAATCTTTGGAGTAGATTATCCTTCTCTGTGCCTTTCCCCTTGTGACATGTAGGCTTGCTTGGGAGAGAGAACATCTCCTTTGTCTTGTGTTGATTCTTGCTCTCCTGTAGTCCCTGGAGGAGAAGTCTCCAGGCTGCAGGTGTAATTTGTTGCGAGAACTCATTACCTGTGTTCCAAGAAGCTTGGCTTTTACCAGCCAAAGAGCAAAAAACCTGAAAAGTATGTCATAAAACTGGATATTATTTTAACTTACCCTTCTATTAGCTTGTACTTGCTAGAGAAACAGCTGGAATCTTTTTTGCTTCCTGTGAGAGCCATAGTGGAATGATTCTCCCAAATCTTGACAGGTATGAAAATATAATCCATGTCAAAATGCTCATATTGCCTTTGTCTCAAACGGGCTGTTCTTCTGCAAGAGGAATGTGCAGGATTAACTAAGGCAGGACTAGTGAAGCCGTTGTACCACAAGGTCCATTTCAGTGCTGCTGTTTTATGAGTTTCTTCTTGTGTTTGCGGAGAGGGAAGATTTCTTCCGTCATTTGTTGCGCTTTTAACTTCACTTTAAGTTATATGCAGTTCCTTACACCAGAATATTTAGACTGAGCGCTGCAGTGTATGCCTACATTAATAGTGAGGTATGTAACTCATCTGTGTCTGCACATAAGATGACAGAATCCTCTGCTCTCACCCTTCTAGGGTTTTCTATGCGTTTTTATTTAAAAGCTGCTGAGTTCCAATTCAGTCTTTGTGAGTGGTTTTCATCTGAGTGTTTTTGCTTGTTGCCAGACTAAAATGCCCCATTTTTGTTTCCTCGCTTATTCTTTTTAAGCTTAGAAACTTGTCAGCTCTTTCGATTTTTTTTTTCTTATGTGTATGTGTTTCCTTGTTGAAGGCAGAGCCCATCAATAGCGTACTCTGGATTGCAGAATTGCACATCTTTCATAGAACAAAAAGGAAGGATCCTTTTGTAATCTAATCACTGGCAGGCAGAAAACATAGATTTCAGTACTTTAAGGCTGTAAATGGCCTAAAAATCAGGAATTCTAATTGGCTGAATGCAGGGCATTTTAAACCAATATACCAGAAGAGCGATGGCTGGCTTGCTTCCCCCAAACACACATAAATGCAAGTGTGCTCAGAATGCCCATAATCATAGGCCCACACAGTAGCAGAACATGATTATTAAATCTGTGAAGCAGATTGGGAAAAAGGTATTTGTAACTTGTAGTGTTGACGTAGCATGTGCTGAGGAAAAGTGTGGCAAGCCCTGATCATCTTGTGCATCAATATGTCATATTTCTTTAGGTATCATTGCAGTTTAGTGTTGATCAGGAAGATGCATATTAATCTGAATTTGGATTAAATTCAAATGAACCATTACATTGCATTAGCTCTTAAGCAAAATGGGTCCTTTTACTCGACAAAGAAACAGTGTTTTAAGCTTCCAGAACATGGCACGTTTTATAAGCACTGAATACCTGCTTGTGATTAAGATTTTTTTTTTTTTTGCTAGTGCTCATTGAGGGCTTTTTAAACTACTTTGTGTTGATATGCAGTATAGTTCTGTTCTGTATTTGTCATATCTTTAATATTTCATGACTACTTGGGTTTCTAATAAGTTTCCAAGGAGTGTCTTTTGCTTGTCTTTGTTCATGGAAGAATTATTTACAGGTAAACCGGAACTACGTGGGAAATCTAACAGTATTCTAAAACAAAAGATGAAGATGGCCTTCAGCGATAGATCTTGTCCTGATCCAAAACACAAAAGACATTGTTTTTGTAAGGGCATTGTATCATTGGAAAACCCACGTCCAAGAAAGCTTTCTAAACCCTGCGCCAAGTTGTACATCCTCCCTGTCGCGCCTGATTGCAGCCGTGTGGGCTTCAGCGGGGAGCCACAGGGGAAAGGTGGACAAGGGGAGAGGGCAGGCGAGTTCAAAAAAGGGATCTGAGGAACTAGAAAGAAATGGCAGCTTGATTGTGGGAATATTGATTATCATTATAACCAGTGATTATTGGAGGAAGAAGTACTTCATGTACATGTGGACTTTATGATGAAGGAAAATACAAGCACTGAAAAGTACAGAATACCAACATGCCCCCCCAACCCCTCACTTGCCCTTATTTTGGTTATTTTTTTCCATTTGGGCAGCCTGACTCTTGTGAAATATTTTACCAATTTTATTCTTATAACTATGTATTGACTTTTTTGTGTGTCTAGAATAACTTAACTTACATTCATAAACTTCAAATCTGTGGAATAACATCAGTCCTGAAACTGTACAATCTGTTTGTAGCACTTGGTATTCCCTTCCCAAAATTTTCTTCGCAAATGTCATGTCTGCTGGAGTTTACTGATAGCTTGGAGTAATAGGTATGGTCAGTTGTGCAAACATAGGCAGATCATTTATTCTGTGGCATACACTTTAGAGGAGAATCTATCAAAACACTTAATGCTTTACCAGGAAGGAATGGAAATTCTATTCAGCTACTGCTAATTATCGGGTGAGGAGGATGCTGAAGACTGGGTCAGAATCCCCAGGACAGAAGATAGGTAGTGCTTTTTTCCATCATGGGACCACAGTTTAGGTTCATGACATGGTAAATCAAGAGACTCCATTGCCTTAAACTGTTTCTGATTAAGAACTTGACTCTCTATATACAGAAGAATTATATTTGGAGAAATGAAGGACAGAAAAGGTGAAAGTGGTGCCTGATAGCAGCCGTGTATAATGCTTTGGTAATACACCTGATGACCCTACTTCAAGTTACTCTGTCATCTCCTGAGTACCATGACATGGCACCATCCAAAGGCTTCTCCCATCAGGGTAGTTCAGTTTCCTTGTATGAACTCCAGTGTCACAGGGTCCAAAATTGACAAGAGTTTTGAAGCAAAATTGTCCTCATCCAGCTCTCACAGTGAGAACACTGATAGGAATCAACCTGTAAAGACAAGCTGGGGGGAGCTCTTACACAGAACCAAGACGTGCCTGGTGAGGCAGGTTTCCAAACGTCTTGTGTTAGTCTTTCCCCACCGTAACACATCCTGTGGCAATCATTTGTGCCGACAGAAGATGTCGTCTTCTCTCAATCTTGTCCAGAAAAATACGGAGGCTTCCTCAGTTACAGCAACCTCCAGGTAGTCTGTCCTGCATCTCTTGAAAAAAGTCTCACTGTCACCTCTAAGGCAAGAGGATACTTCTCATTCTCTGCTCATGTAATAAATCCTTCCTTGCGGTCCCTCTCCCCATGGAAGAGTGTGTTCATTTGCTTTTCAGGAAGGAGAAACCAACCTGCTGCTTGAGCCTGCAGGGTTTCTGCAAGAGACAGGCAGAAGCAAACGGGTAGATCTGTTGGCTGCCAAGACACTACTCTGAAGGCAAACAGTGAACAAGCAAAAAGGATAAAGCCTCTTACAGACTCTTCAAAGTATCTGTCCCGAGTACACTAAATGTTGAATAGACTTTCTTTTTGGAGGGAGAGAGGGTAACGGAGAAGGTAAAAGACAGGGGAATTGGATATATGTTCACTGACTTAAATGAAAAGACCTATTCAGATAAGTAATCACTGAGGAAAATACTAAAATATACAGACCCTAGATCTCAGAAAACTCTGAGGATCTGCCAAAATGAAAAATCTGATAGAATGAGAAATTGGATAGTGTTTTGACTTATAACAAGATATGAGTTAAACCAGAATATTTTCTCAAGAGGATGTCTTCAGAAGTATTTATTCCTATAGTCAAATGGAAAGTAGTAACTATTTTATCAGCTCACAGGCGTATTAAATAGATCTAGTAAGTATGTGTGTTGGGGCTGGGGGAGATGAAGGAGAAAATATTCTAGGCCTCTGACTCCTCTTTCTCACTGATACAGATCAGTGTTTCTTTTCTCATTTCTTTTTGCTGAATCACTGTGTCTTCTGCTACAATTGTTTAATCAAGAGTTAGTCAAATTATTCCCACCATGATGTGTCTCGCACTGTTATCATTTCTGACATTGCTAAAGCAATACCTCTCTTGCAAATGAACACAGGGTGCTCATCAGAAGTCAGTTGAACTGGCTCTTGGTTCAGGCTACATTTTTACCATGATGTGAGCATGATGTGAGGGATGCAACTGAGTGCCATGCCTACTCTCTGCAAGGTAGTCTTCTGAAGTGTAACTGTTCATAAAATGCCAAAGGAACCTGTTCTCCCTCTGAGATTGAATATAGTGTCAACAAATGTAACAATCCTGCCATATATGGTGGCTGTTTTAACAGAATCACAGAATGGCTGAGGTTGGAAGGGACCTCTAGAGATCACCTAGTCCAACCCCCCTGCTCCAGCAGGGACACCTAGAGCACATGGCACAGGGTGGCATCCAGGCAGGTTTGGAAGATCTCCAGAGAAGGAGATCTGGGCACACATCCTCTCCAGGGCTCTGTCACTCTCACAGGGAAGAAGTTCTTCCTCACATGGAGATTAAACTTCCTGTGGTTCAGCTTGTACCCATTACCTCTTGTCCTGTCACCGGCCACGAGGACAACAGCCTGGCCGCATCCTCCCTACAATCACCCCTCAGGTATTGAACATGTTGATCAAATCTCCTCTCAGCCTTCTTTTCTCCAGACTAAACAGGCCCAGCTTGCTTAGTCTTTCCTCATATGACAAATGCTCCAGTCCCTTAACCGCCTTTGTGGCTCTCTGCTGGACCCTCTCTAGAAGCTCCATGTCCTTCTTGTACTGGGGGGCCCAGAACTGCACCCAATACTACCGGACCTGAGGAGAGGGGCAGGATCACCTCCCTTGAGCTACTAGCAACACTTTTTAAGAGGGACAGAAGTTCATTTCAGATCTTTGAAATGATTTTATCTGTTGCCTAACCTTGAGACCCGGCAGGAAGTGTATTTGTATTGTTTTATTAATAACCATTGACTTAACCTAAAGTCAGTAGATATAATGATAGTACTTGATCAGAGATACTCTGTTAATGAGGATATATCTATATCCTCATTACATCATATAAAGGATGAACTATAATTTGTTCAGATATCCAGGCAATCAAAAAGAATCTGCTCATATGAATGTTCATGAAAAAGCATAGTAAGAACACTTGACTACAGCTGTTCACATATTAACCGATTTGGTTAATCTTTTGAGAGTGCTGTTTCTGTCTTTTTCAATTTGGATACAACTGTAAGATTGTTTGGAAGTGATAGCCGGACTGTTGCCACTATCTGTTTTACTCTGACTTGTCTTATACCTACCTAGTTTGGTTTCACATTTGAACTGTTGAAATATTTCCAAGGAATTTTAGTCGATTTTTTTTTTCAAAATAACTGTCTGAAAGGTACTGTATGAGTGAAGAAGAATGTCAAAAAAGATTTGAGCAGATAATGTTATTGGACAAACCATAGATGTTAAAATTCTATAAAAAGGAACATAGAGCTGTAAGGGTTTTTGTTGTTGTCTATGAGTTCGAAATTTAATCTAATTTACAGACCGCATCCACTTTTTTAATAGAAATGAAAGAGCATGCAAAGCATGTGATACATGCTGACATCATGTTAACCTCTGTTTTAACAGTGGAAAAAAAAGAATTTCTCTTTTTATAGTTGTTGTATAGCATTATCTGAAACTTATTTGCTAGAACAAATAACCTATTTGTGCCTATCGCTTAGACACAAAAAGAAAACAGGGATTTTTGAGAGATTTGAGCCTGTGATTTCTTTTGAGAATTTAGATAGGGGTCCTCGCAGCTAATGGACATCATAATGTCACATTCTGCCTTGAATATTCTGTTTTTCCCTTTTGTATTCAGCTGGCTTACCCTTCCTACAATATGAAATATTCATAGGGAAAGGTGTGTCATAACAATGTTGAACAGCATCTGAAATACTGTAATTGCTATAGCTCAATCAACAGATTTCTGGTGGCAAGAATATACAGTAGAAACTGAGATGTATACAAATCGTTAAAACTTTCTGTGTTTCTTTCTTGTGGCAGAGAGAAGACAGTTATTTTGACTGTAAGTAGAAAATAGTTTTTCAGAATTTAACCAGTTGGCTAATGAGACACCCATCTCAAAGGATATGCTGTCTAAGCATGTGTGGGATATGATGCACAAGACTGGCATGCACTATATTTAAGCAAGCTGCAAACTTCTGCTTGTAGCCAGAGTGCAAAATACAGTTTTAACACTTGCAATTACAGCTTAAAAGATGCTATAGTTATGAGTAGTAACTCATGGAACCACATTATTGGAATTGGAATTATTATTATTATTGGAATTCTGGGATCATTTTCTTACATACCCAGGAATATTTCACAGCACGGGAATTTCCGGAAACCATAGTGTTTCCATAGTGAAAATGGGGTACAAAGGCAGGGGTAAGAGGATAGAGATATAATAGTTTGAAACTAAGACTTGAAATGTTGAAGGGCTTTACCAACAGGTAAATATTGTGTGAAATTAGAGAGGGAGACAGGTATGTGTAAATGAGGTTGGCAATAGTTCATGGAGAGACAGCTAGAATAGTCAGATTGTGGGCAACCATCCTTGGAAGTTTTCAGGATCCACCTGGATAAAGCCCTGAACAGGCTGCTCTGCCTGGTAGCTATCCCCGCTTGGAGCAGCAGCTTGAGCTGGAGCCTGATGTCCCTTCACACCTGCGATCCTCCGAACAGAGCGATGGTCTGAAATGTAGGACATGGCAGGGTGAAAACCACAGGAGAATTAATAAACAACTTTTTGCAGGAACATGATGTGAAATTTCCGAAAAGTGGTCTTACTAGAAGCGATTGCCACTGGCACATCACCCCTTCTTTTCCCCCTTTCCTGTCCTTTTGTTGTGCATTTTGGTTTTCACGAGCTTGCTAAGCAGTCAGTGCACAGCCCATGGCCATCAGGATTGCCCTAGCCAGCAGGATGCATTGCAAGCAGGAGCAACCAGTGGGAAGTTTAAACAGGCCCTGATGAAAGCTGTATAGTTACTGCAAGGAAGCTTGAGGGGAAGGAGGCATGTTTTGGCTCGTGCCTACTCTGTGCCTCCATGCATAGCTAATGTATACGGTCCTGGTCATCACGGTGCACATTCCAGACTCTCCTGCAGTGCTTATGGCCCTCACCCTTTGGAAGTGCAACTTTCACAGCACTGTGAAGGTTATGTTGCAATATTGCTCCAGGTCGCAGAGTACACTGCTACTAGTTCCAGAAGATTAATGTAATATTGTTTTCAAAGTAAGGGCAATGAATGCAACTCCTTAATTACACAAATGAGGAAAAATGGTTGATTTGTTCAGCTTTTTTATACTGCTGTTGAGAGGTATTTCATAAGCTGTTTATGCTTGAAAGTGGCATTTGTAAGGGCATTTTTGTACACAAAGTGAAAATATCTTTTTGTTGTTATGGGTCAAGGCAATTAATTAAGCATAAAACATTGCTGAATCACTTCAATTCAACAGTGAGCTTAATGCTTGTCACTCCTCAAATACAGCTTTTAATACTTACAGTAACATACCATAGGACAGCAAAGCAATTCAGGTTGATTTATAAAGCTAAAGTTTGTAGAAATGATCAATAAATGAGTGCATTTGTTGTTACTTTGCTTCTGTCAGCCCCGATAGGTTTAAGATAATTTTAAGATAACCTCTGTCTTTTCAGTTTAGAAAAAAAAAGCCTCATAAAACACGTCACCTAAAGTCTTCTAGACCTTTCTTACACTATTCCTCCACCTCCCCTATTCTATCTAATGATAGAGTCATCATCCTTCCTTGCATTTTTCCAGTATTATTCTGACGTGCCTCGATCTGGGGACCAGTTTTCATTCAGCATTAATCACATGGGACATTACTAGTGCATGAGCTTTATCAAACAGATAATCTTTTTCATTTCCTTTTATTTTCTTTATGTCTAGCTTATGCTTATCTACATTAACTTATCTACATGCTTATCTACATCAACTTCCATTTACCATTTTATTGCCCTGTGCTTTAAATTGCAAAGTCCTTCTACGTTACTTCCAGTTCATGTGGTGCCACGTCAGCTCAGAGAGCTGAGCTTAAGGCCCCAAGACTTCGGTGTTGGATACACTGAACTGCAGCTCCGAGGATTGAGGGAGGAGACGTAGCTGTGTGTTACGGTGGGTTTGTCTCTGTTTTTAGACTGAAGACTGCAGGGTCACAGTGGATATCTGATCTTAAAGGCAGGAGGGCAAGCGCATGTTGATTCTTCTGTCAGGATGACTTGTACTGTACTGTATAAGCTATTATTACTAACAGTATGAATAAATTTGGCAACTTTTGTGTTGCAGTAGGTATCTTAAATTTCTCCTTAACCATAATCCCTATTATGGTTGTAAGTACATTATATGTTTGCATATGTATACAGAAATAGAATTTTTGTTCTTAATGCTTAGCCTCTTGAGGGTCACTATATGATCCATACAGATTTGCGATATGCAGCTGCCAAATACTGCTTTGGGAGGCCAGACTCCTCCAGCTATGGACTTCTGGACTCTCGCTCTTCTGATCAGACACAGATCAGATTTTCAGCCACTCACTTTGTTATTCCCAGGTCTTCAAAGAAACATGAGAAACAAGAGATTTGTTGCCTTCAGAGAAAAGATGCCCCTGGAAGAGTGCAATTTAAAGCCTAGCTGTCAAAATATAAATAAAAGCATAGTCATTGTAGATGCACGTATTTACACATGCAGTTGTAATTAAACAGCTACTTTTACATAGGAGAACACATTGCAGTTGGGGCTACTGATCTCTCTAGATTTGAGGAACATCAGTCTGGCTCTGAAAGAATAACCGACTTTTATATTCTACAGCATTATTTCTAAAGGGGATGCTTTCAGGACTGAAATAGAAGCAGTCTTTCAGCAATAAATAATTCTGCTAAACTGGGAAAAAACTTTGTCCTTCACCCTCCTCTCCTGAGAAAAGATTCAAAATAACAGATTCAAAACAGAAAGGAAGCGAGACTTTCTGAAGCTGGGGAGGGGAATTGTAGGATTCCTGTTTCTTAAAAAGAAAAAAAAAGAGAGAGAGAGGGAGAAAAGTATAACTGGTGTGGAACAATATCTAGCCACTAGAAGGCTATGATATATAAAATCATAGCTATTTTTAATACATCTTCCAGTGATGATTGGTTATCCTTAAAACTTTGTCCTAGTAGGCACCTTCAGATTGCTTCTCTTCTAAATAATGCTCTTTTTCAGATTGACCAAAAGGTCACACAATAAAAATAGGTAGCAGCTATAGTGCTGCTCTTAAAAAGAAAATTAGAAGTCCTGCCAAGTACCTTAAGAATAACCCTAAGGTCAGGAAGGGAGTTCACAGATGGATTCCATCTTCAGCTGTAGTAAATCAGAAGTAACCATGCATTTACATTGCCTACCCACTACCTGTTTATAATGTTTTCTGGACATTTTTTGCTGGTTAATTTTCCAAGAGTTATGTGTAATGAGCCTAGGAGCAAAAGTAACCCCATGACCATTCAAGGTTTAGATACAGGAAAGCATTTAATACTAATAAAGCTTGCAATATTCACAACATATCTCTGAGTATCTGTCTGTTTTAGTATGCAAGAAATGTGAGTGAGAATGTCATTAGTGTAATGAGAGAAGGAAAAGAGACACCTGATACTAGATAGAAATATAGAGAGAAGAGCAAATGCTTGACTTACAATTAAAGAGAGAAAGTGAAGGAAAATTTGATTGAGAGGAATAGTTTAAGAAGATGTATGAATACAAGAGATGAGCAGTCAATCACAGTAAAAAGCCAAGATAGAACAGTAAGAAAGGTACATAACTTTTATGTTTTTTATGATGTTTGGCTTACTGACAGTTTTATGCACTCTTGTGACAATGAAAAGTATTTTCTCTCGGAGAGGAAGGCAGTCTCACAATGTAGGGATTATTAATACATGTGCTGCCCTTTGATACTTTCTAGTGCATTCTGTAGCTGAAAACAAAAATCTTCTTCTAAAAGTTTCTATATGGGTTATTATTTGGATTTTTTTCAAATATAATTATGGGCAACATGTACCAACCAAAGACTTTTCATTTTAATATCATCCTGATAGATATCATACTTACATGATAACTAACACCAGGTTCAGAAAACAGGATTTGTCATTGTTGGTTCCTACAGTCTTTCTGACTACTCTTTATTTTGGGAGAAGATGAGAGTGGGAAGAGAGGAAGGGTGGAGATAATGGAATAAAATGAAATCTGTGCAAGCTACAGCAGAAACTGGTGATTCCATTTTTTTGAATCTTTAGTTTGGTCTCTTTAGTAAAGCCAAAGAGAGGCTGATTACATGAACAAAGCAGCTATAAGTAATAGTTTTTGAGCCAGTGTTGGAAATGGCTAGCAAACTGTATTTCCTCCAGTGGGTAGTTGTGCTAAAAGCTCTGTTGGCAAAGCCATGTGCATCTACCTACTCTGTGTTTGGACAATGTTCTGTTATTGCACTACTGCTTTGACATATAATTTGGAACAGTAGTAAGTATGAAGTAAACAAATAGTTCTACAGTTACTGACCTCAATGAATTGTAGTGAAGGGACTTACACTCAATTTTAAAACAAGCACCTTTTCTACCAGGTACTACACATTGATTTGCTGTTTTGTGCGTGTGTGTTACCAAGAACTATTTTTCTATAAGGAATACTGCAGAGAATACTTTGTACTGCTGTTCCTCTGCAGCAATCCTGATTCTTCAGCTAGTTGATTTAGTACAGTCATAAACCATTTACCCCAAAGAGACCTGCATCAGAACCCAGAAAGATAAACATTAAGCAGTTCTGATTATGTCCTTTTGTGAACCTGGTCTTTTGAGAAATTTTGTGATGTTAATAAAGGGAATCCAAGTGATACACTATATTTTCAAGAATACTTTCTGTATAACTAGGAGAAACTTGTTGATCTTTATAAAACATACTAGCAACTAATCATAGATGCAAAATCTTCATCAAATGATTGACACTATTCTCTTGAGTCAACAGTATTTGCTTGTATTTGGAGAAGGACTGGAGATAAACTTATCTTGACTAAGACAAACCTCATGTGCTCATAGAGGTCATTATCAATACGTACCTGCACAGTAAAAAATTGTGTATGATTGGATCCTTTTGTAGTGCTCTGACAAGTGAAATAAAGATTCAGTTCAATTCAGTAAAATCCCATGGCTGCCTCTCTGCTACCACTGAAGAGAAGTCCTGACCTCATCAAAAGGACATCAAAATTCACAGCATTTCTAGGTTGGATATCTCATGGTACTGAGATTATATTACTTTATATTGCTTCATCTTTCCTCATAGTGCGTGGTCACTGGCTTTGAATCAGGAAGGACTTAATACTCTGTAGCTGTGGGCACGGTACTGTGATGTCTGTGTTGCCCTAACATTCTTTAAGTAATTTGGAGTTTCTGTATAAGCAATATAACAAGGTGTCCCACCCAAATCTGACAGGATCTCTTAAAACTAAGTCTGTGTGGAAAATAGGTGAGTCAATCGAAAGACCCAGCTCTGAATATTAAAAACTTTACTTTTATTGGTTATTTTTCTGAGATTCACAAATATGCACAAATTCTTCCCAATAAAGTAATTAAAAAAAAAAAAAAGCACAACACACACACACATTATAAAGAATGTTAAGCACACTGCTGCTTTCACAAGGGAAAAAAGACGGGGGGAGCAGAGCTGAAATGAGACAGCTATTAAACCTGCAGTCAAAATCTTCCTCAAAACTATTTCAGAAAAAAAAAAAAAAAAAGAAGGAAAAGACCTAATTTTATCCTTTTTGAAGTTCATAGTAATGTTTAAATACAGATAGCAATGAAGAAAGTTTTCAAGCACAAGTAGTAATTCACACTGAAGAGTGTGTTGGACAAGATAGAAGAAGATTCTCTGAATCTGTTCCAGCTTTTCTCTACCTCTTTTCCCCTAAATCTTAAAGAGAATTTCAGCTTAATTAGACATAAACAATTAGAAATGCCCAAGGAGAATCTTTATATATAGTTTTTTTAAACTTTTGTAATTGTACTGTCTATCAGGAATTCTTAATCCCATGTTGTCTGCATCTTGTGTGTGACGTACCTATCCCCAGGGATGCACTACATGCTGTGCAGAGTCTGTTGGCTAGTTTGAGTCGTCTTTGGAGGGGTCAGTTTTCCAGTGAATGAAGATAAGCATGCAAGTTCATTGAAATTGGAAAAGACTCTAGAGACAATGCCCAACCTTCCAAACTTGGAAAGATTATATGAAAATCAGAGTTTCATCATTGCTCTTTTTTGACTTGAAGGTGCTTGCTATTCATTTCCTGAAGTTACTTCAGCCATTGAGTTATGAGTATGCTTGTGGGGGTCTTGTCAAATATTGAGCCAATACAATTAAAGTGAAAAAGTGTTCAGTTCTCAGGCGCAGTGTGCTGTAGCTGGAGGAGGTTGGGAGGTTCTGCCTATCCCCTGGAAGGGCAGCTAAATGAGGACAGACCTGAACTGACCCCCAGCTCAAGTAGAGCTGTGCTTGAGCTCCCCTCAGGTGGCTGCATATCCATCCACAGACCACGTACTCTTCCTGCAGTAGCTGGTATGTGCTCTGCATGTTGTTTCTATGTAAGCTTACATCTCAGTTCGCCATCTACGTGTTGCTTATTAAAAAGACTATGTGTAACAGCAAAGAACCTTTTCAAAATAGGAACAGAAATCTTTACTTTTGTATCCTTTTTGAATAGTTATTTTAAAATATCTCCACTGTTGTAGAAGTCTTAAAAGCTGATTCTCTTTGTAAGGTTGAGTGGGATTTGAAATGCTAAGCTTTAATTTCTTCTGAAAATTTGAAGGGTGAAAACTACCTAGTGCTGTGAAGATTTCTGAATCCTTTATGGTATTACTTCATAAGAAAGGCATCAAATAATTACCAATGAAATCTGAGAATAACGTATGTGCATAATATATAAGAAAATATCAAAAAAGTCTATAAAAATTATAACTCTGAAGTTCTTTATCATTACTAATTTATCAGATAGTCATTTTACAGTGTACCTGTTAATTATCTATAGTCTCACTGCATTTATATTTCCTTTTGAAATCCAGTTTTATTGTTGCTGTTAAATCACTCCTGCTATTCAAGCCTCTCCAGGTTCTCTGTACTTTTAAAATTCCTCTAGTTTGCTGAAAGTATTATCATCATCTCCAACTCTCATTGAAATCTTAGTTAACCAGTAAGTAATTAAAGAGATTTCTTTTGCTTTTTTTTTTTTTTTTTTTTTTTTGGGGGGGGTGCTATTTTGTTGGTGTGGTTTTGTCTCTTTCCATTTCTCTTTGGAAAGAAAATATGAATCAAAACTGAGGTTGAGCTAGTTGCCAAGAGTGAATAACTAAACTAACTGCCAAGAGAGAGTAGCTTCAGGTTGCTTGTCAGAACTGAGGCCTGAGAATGGTCACTTGGAGCCCCAAAGAATCTGTAGAGTTTGCAGTCTGTAGCAGAGCTATGGGGGATCTGGTCTGAACTTCAAGATGCTTCAGAAATACAGGAAGTTTTTATTAACTTTGAAGAATCATTCCTGTGATTTAATATGTTGAAAAGCCTTTTATAAAGGCATTGTATTGTTCTTCTAGTTAGAGGTGACATTTACGTGCAGGTAGCTCTTGGGCAGGAAAATGCTTGCGGTACTTGAGTGGTTTTCAGATCTGTGCTCCTTCACCGCTCTGCTCTTCATTGTTCAACAGTTGTAGTACATCACTGGTGAATTAACATAAAGCAGAAGTTTGAACGGAGTAACTTTTAAGTAGATGAGAAAAAATTTACATCCATCTGGAAGAAGAATAACTGAGAGGGAGTATTTATTTGAGATTTTTCATTTTATGCAAAGTATTTTTGATTGAGGTCTGTTGTGGCTATTTGTTTCAACCTGGCAGTTCAAGCATACTAAGTAATTTTAGCCATACACAGTATTTACTTGAATATATATTCATATGGACATGCTATATACACAGACCTATATTAAATAGTTTCAAAGCTTATATTTATATATTATGCAAATTGTACTGAGAAGCACTGATGTCATTTGATTGTATAGTTCTTTCAATTTAAAAATCAAAATAAGTTATAAGTGACAGTCTTTCAACTTACATAGCTGGGAAGAGTTTTTAAAAAAAACTCCATAGCAAGTCTCTAAAGACACCGAAGTAGACAAGAAAAAAATGGAAAAAGTTTAATCGATGTGTTAACAGTGAATTATCTGTGAAAAGTTGTGAAGTTTTCCTTCTCATTGAAAGATCATTGAAACCATCTTAACAGAAAACCCTGCTGAGACAGACATAGAAATATCAATATACTGATTACTTTTTTATTGAATCTAAACAGAACATAATGCTTTTCATAGCAGCTTCTGTCAGAGATTTCCAAGACAGAGAAGAAATGCTACTGAATTGCCCCAAAGTTAGTCTTTGACACAGTTTACTCAATAAATCTGTTAACATTTTTTTCCACACATTTAGTATTATTTTTCTTTTTTGTTTTCTTATTTATTTTTATACTCTTGTTCCTGTCTCTCGACTCATTTTGGTTTTATATTAGCAGAGAGAAACCTTATCTATAGTTCTATACAGAAATCTTGAGCTTTTATACATTTTTTCCACTCCCATCTTCTAACAGTGGTTTATTGTGATTTTGTTTCTTTGTGGTTTTTGTTTTGATTTTCTAATTATTTCCTCTTTCTGTATGCATTTAAGTTCATAATATGACATTCAGAATGATCTGGTTTTTTTGACTTTTCAGTTCTCTTTTTCTAGACTAGACTTCTCTTTTCATTACATTTCTGATTTAATCAGAATATGTTGATGATTAAAAAACAACCCCATTTTATTGTAGTTCTCTGTGTGAATACTTTACAGCTTTTATTTGGAAGACTGTCTTTTGATCTTAATTCACAGCCTGTCACTAATCAGTAGCAATATCTTTGAATAATCCTTGACCAAGTACTAAGGGTAAAGGTCAGTCTACGAAAGAAAAAAAACACCTTGTTTTTCTTCAGTATATAGCAGAATTTTGAAATGACAATATGAAAAAAAAAAGTGGATTCATTAAGTCTGGGTTTTTTTTTGTTTACTTGCTTATGCATCCTACATCTTTACTGGCTGTGTTTTTACCATATTTTCTCCTATTCTGTGTAATCAACATGATTCTGAAAGTGAATTAGGTTATATTTTACTTTCTATATTGTCATCAGAATTGAATTTTATTTGCAGACTCTTTTATCTAAATGATTTCTCTTCAAAATATATACTCAGATGCTACCATAGTAAAGATAATACAATTGTAAAGATGTAATTTAGAGTCTATTTTGGGAATAGTCAGTTTCCATACAGGTAGCCCTATATGGAAATACTTGATCTGCAGAAACTTTATTTCTTGTGATTCTCTTGGATACTCTTGGATACTTGGATACAAGTATTCTTGGATACTTGCTTGCCACAGAATTTTCACAAGGCCATTTTTGAAGTATATGACATGTATTTACATACATTTAAATTAATATTTAGCTATTGAACAGATGTGCTGTCTCAAAAATAAAAATATGCTGTTGATTCTGGAAAAATCTTGAATCTTGCAGTTTTGGATTCCTGATTTCTTCTCATATAATATTGAATTCCATTCTTTAGAATGTAAAGAATGCACGAAAGCAAAATAAGTAGGACCAAAAGTAGATGCTTTTTTTTAGCAGTTTGAATTTACCACTTGGTTATTTTAAGTTAACTTGAAAAAGTAATCTAGCATACAGGCAGCCACGTGGAAGGTCCTACTGCAATTACAAACATCAGTCTCCTTGGGCTCTCCTGAGGAGCCTGCATGAACGGCAAGTGATTATATTGTGTCAGAAGTGCTCCCTCTCTAGCACTTGCAGAATTAGAGTGCTCTGGCTCTTTGGGGCTGATGCACATTTGTCCTATGACATCAGTTCCAGGCAACTGAAAGGCAGCATCATTCATTACCCTGTGCCTGGTGCTGATACTCCCAGCACAGTTGAGTTGTGGCTGCACAGTTGAGTTTTTGATAGCTTTTTCTGAATCCGAACAAGAGACAAATGCCTCGTGAGTGGCTCTGTATCATTTAGTCATCTCCCTGTGGAAAGCAGTCGTTTGAGCTGGATTTAAAATTAGAGAAGTCACAGACTTGGGCACTTGGAGAGTTTCCCCTTTGCCTATAACGGAGAAGAGTAATGAGTTTCAGTACAAATTGTAAGTGCTAAAAATATTGCTTTGTGCAATGAAAATTGTGCTGTTATATATCACCTCCTCCTTCCTCTGACACTTTCAATCAGCCTGTCAGTTTTCAGTGGTAGATAATTTGCACTGAGTAAGGCTTTTTCCTCAGCCGTATACAGCAGAAAATACTGCTAGTGTCAGGAGCAATTAATACAGCTGAGTGTGTTTTCATATATGTGGGCAGTTACTATAAATCTTTTTTCCATGAAGCACCAGAATAGTTAAGAAAAATGGTAGTAACATGCTAGTAGGATGTTCCATAGCACCTCCAAAGATATTGCAGTAGCCAGCTGATAAATCCGATGACAGATGACAAATTTTTGATACTTTAGAGCGCCTGTAGACAGCAGCAGTCAAAATATGTTGACAACATATTTTTACAGTTTCGTATCTTGTACCTACCTTTAACCAGCCTTAAATGTTGTGAAGCTATATATGGGAATCAGCCCATGCTAACACACATTTTAGCCTCCAAGAAAAATAGGGAGGGTGGAACTAAAAAACATTTGATATTTAGAGACTTTATCTGTGTTCTCTTCTATTCCTCTGGTGTCTTTATATGCCTGGCATAATCCTAGTGCTTTCCTGTGCACTAGGATTTTGATAACATTTACAGTCACAGAATCACAGAACCGTCCCTTCCAAGAGACCTTTGGAGATATCTAGTCCAACCCCACTGCTCAAGCAGAGATACCTAGAGTACGTCGCATCGGGTGACATCTGTCCCGATCCAGTGTTGGGGGAGGTTTCGATACGATCCCAAGAGCGAGATTAAGACAGAAATGGGGTCGAATGCCATACAACCTTGTTAGCTTTATTCGCGTAAGCATAATAGGACAGAGAGAAGAAGAAGGGAAAAAGAAAGGAAGGGAGAGAGGAAGGGAGAGAGGAAGGGAGAGAGGAAGGAAGGAAGGAAGGAAGGAAGGAAGGAAGGAAGGAAGGAAGGAAGGAAGGAAGGAAGGAAGGAAGGA
>JAWLRI010000197.1:583687-601281 GCA_034781795.1 Crypturellus tataupa | reverse complement strand
TCAAGCAAAGTTCATCCAAAAAGAGTGATTTGCCACCCTTGCTGGCTCAGCACTGGACATGTTCCCATATATCTCCCATTGGGCAGCTACTGTGCGGCTTATCAGCGGCCCAGCACAGGGAGTATAACAGAGTTTGGCCACGGTGCCTTCACTCCGCTCCATCCTCCGTTACTCCCCTTTGCAGCTGCAGGGAGGGCAGATTGTGTTGCCCAGGGAACCGTGGAGGAGCAGAGTCTCTGCGTACCAGCCATCCTGGAAGTGGCAACTGTGTATCACCCCAAGAAAGCTGCTGTAATGCACAATCTTATGTTAGACCCTAGGTTTTCTCTCAAGTTTCCCCTTTTCCAGGCCATTCTTCCACACTATGATAACTGTTTCAGCCAACAGAGGTGTAGTTAGTGCTATCAGTGAATCATGGAGAGCTATTCAGCTGACAAAGAGTTCAAGTCAGTTGCCTAAACATGAGTGTGTATTTGAGAAGACTTAGATTATCCTACACACTGGAAGACTGCAAGATGGGGTTCAAATATCAGCGCTTTTAGCTAGCAATTATGCAGTTGGCTTCTGTGCTAGTATTACAGCTTGCTATGGATGCGGAGGCACACTCCTCAGGTCCTTATTTTTCACGTGAGCTAAAGCTTGCCCCACTGGGTGTACTGGTAGTGACAAAGAGGGGGTCGTGGCCTTGCAAGATTCTCCAGTTCCGGTCTGTCTGCTCTTGATTTTCCAACTAGATGCAGCCTCCTTGAATCCAAAGCTAGAGAGTTTCCTTTTGAGGAGTTCCTAACCCTTTGTGTACCTGTCTGCTTTGCTTGGATGTTTCCTGGCCATTTAATTTTATGTATTCAAAATGTATCTAAATGTGTTTTATTCTTTTTTTTTTTTTTTTTCCCTCTTAGTTCACTTACAGTACTCAGTGCTTAAAGTACAAATACTTAGTTTATAAATTCTGGACACCAAAAATGTACCTCTCTGTTTGTATGAGTTAAAAACACTAGATAGTGGCTGTTATGAAATCTAAGCTAGATATATTTAGCCTTGCTGATGGCTCTGTGCCTTTTTGATTCTTTAACTCAAAACATTTCAAAAGAAAACTTTTGTGAAAAGCTTTAAAGATGTACATAGGCTGAGCACTACCTGATGAGGTATATCACTTTATTAAATCTGTTAGCAACTTAATGAAGTATATCAAAGGCTCAGTGTGGAAGATTGTTCCATATTAATAGCATAGGTGTTGACCGAATTAACATATTGACTATATAAGTACTGGAAACACTTTATCTTAGCTTGTTTTGCTTAATTATGAGATATTTTGGTTTACAAAGTTTTTTGATTTATAATGATTTATAATTGTCAAGAAAAAATAATAAATAACATTTCAAATTCAGGTCTTTTTGACCTATCCATTATAATCTTGTATTTTAACTAAAACATAATTTTAAATGATTGTATACAGTGGCGATTGTATGATTTCTTTTCTGCTACGTACTGCAATGTCATTTTCATTAACTCTTGGTGCAGTGCAGAAATGACAGAATTATTAGCTAATGCTTGTCACCTTCTAAGCTTAAGCATTTTCTTGGACTTAATACATGTGTAAGAAAAAGTTCTGAATAGTGATTCACACCATTAATTTCCTCTTGAACTACCATAAAGGGTTTGCCTGCTCATCTCCTTTTGAAGCAGAAAGTGTTCAATGGTGTAATAGATTTTCAGTGATCTACAGTGACAGGTTTTATAGGTATCAAGCATCAGAAGGCTTTTCCTAGTTCTGCATTACAAGTATGATCGCTTTAAGACCACTGAAAACAGTGAAATTGCTGAAGCTCTCATATGTGAACCTTCAGCACTATTACAGCTCAGTGGTATTATGTTAAATGAGGAACCAAAGGCAGAGTGAACTCCAAGGAGATAATAAAAAGTAAGTGTATTATTTAGAATGAGTAAATAGAAGCTAATTCTGAATTTTCCTCTGCAGTCCCATCAATAGTTGTGTTCTCGTATACAGCCATAAGAAATTTCAATAAGGTCACAATATATATGAGGCTGTTATTGGAAAATACCCAGTTGTGACTTCTTGAAGCAAGGGTATAAAATAGAAAGGAAGGGTCTTAGTTCACAGCAAATCCTCCTGTGTCGTGTTCATAGACTAATGAAATGTGGTGCAGCTGGGTAAGTATCATAACTAGAAGCACTTAGAAGCTGTGATTATGTTTTTATGGCTTTCTTTAGTATCATACTGCACTCCACAAACAGTTCAGCTGAGTGAAGGGGCATTAGATTAACTCATCCATTCTAGTCAAATGGAGGAAGAAGTTAAACATTCTCTTATTTAGTCTGCAGGATTTTATGCTTTGTGTCTGGTCTTAATCCCTGTGCAGCATATTTAGTCTCACAAGTTATTTCACTTTGTCTTAGTGCCTCAGAGAAAAAAAAATATTTAAAATCTTGTCCTTTATCATTAGTCTGTCTACAGAATAGGAGGATTAACTTGCTACGGAAATTCATTTAAAGAAAGCCTATATATCTGTAGGTTGTAAGTGAATTCTCCTTTTTTCCATAATTATGGTCCCATATTCTTACAGTTTTTCTAAAGATCTTACTTGACATCAGCAGTAATCTGAAGCCTTAGGCTGGAATAGTTTAAGGGTGAGATTTGAAAGAGCAGGATGTGAAAGAATAGATGTATTTATGTAAACAAAAGTCTTTGACAATGAAAGAAAAAAAAAAGAAAAAGAAAAGCTGTACCTTCATCATTCTCGTTGCCTTTAAATAATTAGTTCTCTTCTGTGGTAAAATAGGAATTTGCTTTTAACAGACACTGTTCTCTGTTTGCACTGTTCTCAAAAGTAGATTGCATTTGACTTTGGAAATCAACTTCTATAGGAAAGTGTGAAATTTATACCACTTCTTTTTTTTGTTTTCCCCTTGTATGATGAAATCTCATTTCTCTGGCGATCAGAGCTCAGTGCATAGAGGGTTAAACTCCCGTGAGAAGGACCCCTCCATATGTTCAGTGAAGCTCCTAACTGTAACTTAAGCACCGTTCCATCACAGTGAAGCAGCAGTAATATCATGTCAGAAAAGAGTTTAATATATAATGAAATGCTCCGCCGGTACTTCAGGGCGGTGGATATTCACAGCATTAAGATTAACCATTTAGTCCAGAACAGGAGAGGCAATGGAGCATGCGGTGACAGGCAGTTATCCCAGGTTTATGTATTACAGAGAGCAGATTTGCTGGCAGCAGTTGTTTTTCTTTCTCCAAAACTCCTTCAGGAGGAAGTGTGTTACAGGAAGGGCTCTGCGTGCGCTGGGGTGGGTGCCAGGCCGGGGCAGTGCAGGCCGCCCTCGCACTGAGGACCGTTCTCCCTCCCTGCTGCAGTGGCAGTGGCCTTCAGGGCAGCCCCTGGCCCCGCAGAGAGCTGCCGCAGAAAGCATGTGGTGTGTAGGACACGTAGGACGTGTTTCCAGCCTGCAGGCAGCAGGCAGGGTCTTGAGCTGGAAAGTCATCAGCACATGCGGGTCATCTTGGCCATCGTGCCCGGCAAAGCTCTGTGTCTGAACCCACAGCATGGGAACCTGAGAAGCGCAGAGAAGCGCATTTTCTTGAGATGCAGTGGAAAGGTAGATGCCAGCCTTACTGCTTTACGTGGGCACTTGCTTCACAGTCGTATTTGAAGTATTCTATATACTGGTGCCTTAAATGTGCACACGCTGTTCCTGCAAGCAAAAACAAGTCCTTAAAATGTCACTAACAACGTGTCTCTCCAGCATCAGTGGCTCAAAGATAGTCACTTCTCTAGTGATGCAGTGTAGGTGCTCCAGGAACCCTTCAGAGTCGTACGGGAAGCTGGGGAGAGGTTTTGCTGAGCAGATGCAGCCTGCTGGCTGCCAGGCTGAACCGAAGGAATAAGGTGACTAGAAAGGCCCTCAGCAATTGCAACAGAGACAGTCAAACTCATGAGTGAGCGCAGGGAGAGAACTAAAATACCAAGCAAATCGACCTGCCAGTTGATACTGGGTGTGCTAAGCAACTACAGTGTCATTGGTGTATGTGTAGTAGCTGTTAACCACTACTGCTTTGTTTTGTTTTGCCTTAAAAATTTATCATGAGAAAATTCGCTGCCTGAAATGTAGCCATTCTTTATTGCCATTGTTCTCAACAACAGTTGAGTTTTGTCTGTAGTAAAGAAGCCATGAGAGTTGTCACAAAATATTCCAGAGGCTGCTACTAAAAAAAAGCAGCTAAAGAAACTGCCTATAAAATGCAAAGGGTTCGGGGGGGCAAAGTCTGATTTTGTTAAAAATTGCACGTTTGTAAGACTGTAAGATACCTTCTTCTGCCAAGGACTAAGCAATAGATGGGGGAAAAGTGCATAAAATGAGTTTGAAGTGTACTATTCCGCTTTACACTATGTAAAACATACAGAATCATCACATGGACATAGAAGGCTGTTATTTTTTACAGTGTAAATCTGTTAACATACCTGAGCTAATGATTGATTAAACAGGCTGTTTTTGATTTAGGTTGAGTTTATGTTAAGAACTGTGTCTGAGATTAAATCATAGCAAGAGCTGGCATCTTATTAGGCTGTAATCTCTGAGCTGTTCTTGTGCGAATTTTGGCCCACCTGAAAGACATTTTGCGAGACTGATCGTGGTATCCTGGAAGTACATAATTAGCTATTGAGTTTTCTACTAACTTAGCATTTTTTTAAAAAAATTTGGTTTTATTTTACCTTTTTGTAGGAGAATCTGAATACCAGAAAGTACATTCCTTCCAGTAAAGATTGGACTATTTTAAAAATGGATGGAGCTTTTGATTTACAGCTGTGTGGTAAAAATTCTAAGGCATCAGGTTTGAGGTTCCATATTATTATCGCAGATTTAATAGTTAAAAATAAAAATATATTGTTTTTCTTGACATAATGTGCCTTAAGATTATTCAGGAAATGAGGAAACAGCAGGTTAGACCCGCATGAAATATCAGCGTAACTAAAGATAACTGAAGATAACTAAAGAGAAATTTTACTAGATTTTGTTCCTTTTAGGATGAAATAGAAACATTTCAGTGATAAGTAAAATCCTGAGGTAAGACTTCTTGTGATAGCCATCTTACTCTTCATTTTTTTAGTATAGAAAAAAAGCCAGATGTCTTTTCCTAACCAAAATACAGTTATTTAAATTATTGATACAGATAACTCTTAAGCAAACAGCAGAAAAACATGAGGGAATTGGTACAATTACATTAGTAGGAAAATCCAGAGAGAATATTTGCAGCAAACTGAGGAATTATAAAATTTAATTCACTATCAATCTACAAAAAAAAAAAAAAAAGGAATTCTTCATTTTATTTAGAAAACATTTCACTTTCTTTGTTTTTAAAGCCTCCTTCTCTGAGAGATTAGGAAATCTGGAGGAACTGTGAAGGAATATGAAAGTGGAGATTTTGGTAGATTAATTGAAATTCTGTTAACTCTGCACAAGAGAAAGGCAAACATCTCAGCATCTTGCAGGTGTTGGTTGTTTTAATGCACTTCTTTATGGTGTGTTCTACTTATAGGGTTCCCTTGATAACTCTGAATATGTTTTCTTTGCATGATATTTAGTACACCTTTTTCCTACTTTTTTTTTAGGAATAATACAAGTGGCATGCCTTGAAAACTGAAGAAAATTCTAACTAGGTATTGCCAAGAACAAGCATACTGGCCAAACTGCAATTTTAGTGCCATTATTATGCCAATCTGCCCCTTCTCTGCTTCTTCCCGTGTATAAGGCAACTTTGAATGATGTTAGGGAACTCAGCTTGGTTTACTAAATTTGCAATAGATCCTGTTTGTCTTGCAGCAAAGACAGGCTTCATCATTCCCAACGTTGGAGGATTATAGTGATAGCTGAATACCCCGACTCCAGCCCCAGCTCCTGCCCCAGCTCCAGTTGCCCCATTGCTCTGAAGGAGAATGGCAGAGGCAGGCCCAGACCCTTGGAAGGAAGAGCGCAACTCCACAAGGGACAGACACTAGAAAGGCTTCTTTTGCATCACAATTTTATCTGTATTAATGAGATATTTCCACATTAACTAGATAATGTGGACTGCGAGAGTTTTAGAACAATAATTTCCTGGCTCCCTAGAAATGATGGTTTCTCTTTTGCCTGTGGCAGGATTTTTTGTGTGATGCTAGACTGCCTTTATGTGCAGAAATAGATGCTTTTTAGGGTGTGATTCATCATGAGGGATGCATGTAAAATTACTGGAATAAATCGTGTTATAGATGTTCCTGTCTCCCCATGCACCGTAAAGCACATCTGAGTCATCCCAGGTCTTCCCATTTGCGGATAAGTGCCCTCATCTAAGGCTGAAAGATCTCAACTTGCAGCCGTCTTTGCTTATGATTTCCATGAATTTTGCTACTTTTCCAGAGAGGCACAGGATGCCCTCTGGGCTCGCTCTCTCTCTGGCACCTGGGACATTTGCTCTCACATGGAGGATGCACATTTGGAGTCCCAGACAGAGAAGAAAAATTGAGCCTTGCCTCCAGCTTCGTGGCTGAACAGTGGGTGCAAGGATTGCTTGAAAACCTGAAAGATGAGCAGTGGCATTGCTGTAGCCTCTGCAGCAGGGCTCTGAAAGAAAATAATCATCCCTGCTTAGTTCCCAGTCATATTATTTCAGGCCCAGTATGTCTGTTTATGCTTTTTTTATTCTAGGCACAATGTAACTGATACATAATGCCATATTTGCTTAACTTTAACTCGGTCTCATTTGTAAATGCATCTCTTTTTCTTTATTCTTAATCTTTTTCTCAGCCTCCATCCCAGAAAGATGCATTCTTTTAATACCATATAATTTCTTAACATTAAAAAACAGTCTAACCTCTCTTTTTCCCCGTACTTACAGAACTGTTCATGTCATACAGTCAAAATCCTGTTCTAACATATTTCTCAAAGGCGTCTCCGACCAACAACCCTCTTCACTAGACTGCTGCAGGAATTCTTGGACCTCCTTGCTTCTGGTCTCTCCCACTCGATTTTGTGTTCACTTATGCAGACTGATGTTATTAACAAATATGTATGATGCATAATACTCTTAAGGAAGATTAGAGCTGTATGGAAAATCTCTTTAGGCAAAGGAGTTTTAGAGTGTATTTGTCACCTTGATATTGATGTGTGTGTGCATGTGTGAGTTGCTGTCATGTATTAAATACTACTACTGCCCGTATGCAGACAGAAAATGTAGCTGCTTAGAGGAGAAGCTCAGCGTTCTGGTCTTAGGAAAACCTGCTTTGTGCTTTGAGTGAAGCTTTTAAGTCCTTCAAAATTAAAGCTGCACACAAAGCAGGGAGTGCAGATCGGTGTGAAAGCTCTTCTAACTCTTCCTGTATAAAGTAAGAAGCTGATTCTTATTATACCTTTTTAATATGCAAATTTTAAACATCAGGCCAGTTTATGGTTCAGATCTTAGCAAAGTTGATAAAAGGAGAAGCTTCATAATGAAGCTAATGAAAAACATTAGTCACAGAGCCTTCTTATTCTTGAGAATGTAAATATTAATACTCTCATTAATGTTAAAGTTAATGAGTTAATGGCTTTTACTTTTTCCTGCCTTAAGCAGGACAATTTGAAGGCATAAGATGAATTTGTGAAATTGTGGATCTGTTAACTTCAAAATATGCAAGTGTGTGGAATTCAAAAACAAAAATACCTTGCAGATTGGTTGTAGTAGATGCTGGATTTATCCTCTACATCTCTTGAATTGTGGAGTCTTCTTTTTTAATTTCTGTTTAGTTCTCACAACACTTCTGTATTATTTCAGGTAACGGAAATTCACTTGGAAATCTTTAGTGTAATCCAAACTCGCTAACTTGGAGTTTTACTTAGCTTACCCACATTGACTATAAATTGCTGATCCTGTAGAGAGGCAGAAGTGCAGTCTTTTAACAAGCCACATAAAGAAAATATAAAATCATATAAAATCAATAGAGAGGATGGCATCAACAATGATTATAACTGGTGCTTTCCGTATTCCACTAATGCTAGAAAGACCGTCCTAAGTAATATAGGCATTGCAAACTGCCATACTGTATAATGCACTCTAAATCCATATGTGCTGTGCTAATGCCAGTTGTCTCCTTTGTATTCCAGGCTGTCTCTGCTTTGCGTCAATGACTCTGTCCTAAAAAGCTTGCACAGCACACACTGTACTTCTTAAGAAATGTACTGTAAGGAGTTTGTTACTTTGGACAGAGTGGCAATTGAAAACAATAAATCTTAAATCCTATAGTGTTTATGGACACCAAGTGTTTTTTATATGAACATTTCTAGTGAAAAGCATATCTCAGTAGGAATCTGTAAGAGGCAGCTATACTTTTTTTATATTTTAATATCTGACAATACATGGTTTGGACTGCTTGTATTTTATGCCTAGGAGAACATTTCTAATGATTCTGACTTGGATTTTGGAGAAAATTTTAAGCAGATTTGTGAAAAGGAAATATCACTATATTCATGACTGTTTTTTTTTTTTTTAACTTTATTTGACAAAAATATCTTTTTCATCCTGATATATATGTATATGGTAAAAACTGGTAAAAACTACTGCCTAACTTTCTAAAGAAATAAAATGTAATGTATTTTATCTCCAAATAGTAATTTACTTTTGCCAATTCCTTTTCTCTTTGCTTTGGTCAAAACGACATTCAATATTTATCAAGAAATCCTCAGTGACTGCTGCTCTGCGATATTTCAGAATAAGTCAGGATTTGTGATTTTTTTTTCCTGAGTAATGTTTACTTGGAGGCATCAGGGACAACGATGGTATTCTTAAGTGATCTTTTATATGGGATAGGTACACATGGGACTCACCTGAGGTGAATTTTACATTTCTGTCACAGTTAACAAGTAATACTCAGCATCCAGCTGAGTATACTGGAAATACTCAGCATCTTACCAAACTAGGCAGAAAAGTGAATAAACAAGTAACCTTTCAGTACAACTGCAGCTAAGAACAGAGATTTTTTGATGTGTTTGGCTGGGAAATGTGACTATTTCCAGCTCCTACAGAAACTGTAATTTAATGCCCAAGTCCTTCCTTAGATTTCTCAGATGCTTCTGTCATGACGTTTACATTTTGTGGAGTGTGGCATTGCTGGAAGCAAGTAATATGGCATTTTATATTCATTTAGTTTACAAAGATTCCTTTATTAGAAGATAACTATACAGACTATTCATTTTAAATAATACTGCTTTGTAAAAATATAGAAAATACCCCATTTTCTATCTAGGTAATATCATTTCAGTAACACAAACAAATTATATAAAAGCTATTAAGCAATAAGGGTCAAGTTGAAGCAATAGGTTCTCTCTAACTAGCATATCAATGTCCAATTTTTATTTTAAAATTCAGTATGCACATTAGAAAATACATAAGCTGAAATTATAGAGTGCAATTATATGGTGCATTCAAATTCATAACAGTAAGGGCCTCTTCATAAGGCAGACTCGCAGCTGTAGTGGCCATGCTACCTGGATGCATAAAGATTTATAAAACCTCATCAAAAATCTCAGCAAACTTCTTGGGCAAGACATGTTACATATCACAAACTTTCTGGCTTTTAAGTGGCTAATGCAAGATGGTCATCTAGAATCTTTCTATAGTCAGTCCTGGAAAAATAAATATTTTCAGAGTATTTTCATTCCATTCTTTTAGAGATTTGTTTTGGAATAGGGTGAACTCCCAGTGGGGTATTCCTCCAAAAAGGGAAGATAAGATCATCAGAGTTACTTTCCAATTTTTGTAAGAGCATCCACTTTGACCAAGATATTCTTGTCATTGATACTAAAATTTGGAATCTGTATTGTCCCTGAGAAGTTGCCTCTAGCACAAATAACTGTTAGTTTTCCAACTTTTTTTTTTTCCCCCTCTTTGGCACTTAGAACTGTAGCAATATTTTTAGGCAAAATAAACTTTCATAGCCATTTGGAATTTGTTGATTAACTAGTAACTGAAGAGGTTATTTTTTAAAGTGAGGAGTTTAGGAGATTTGCATTTCAAGTAAATTGCTAAATAGCAACACAAGATCATGCCGCTGCTCCATACGAAGTCCTCGCAGCTTGGAACCAGCACAGGCTTTTTGGATAGACAAGAACAGTGTAAAAACAGCATGAAGTATGTCCCAGTCTCTTAAATTGTGGAGTAGTTTCCGTGTTCCAGCCCTTCAAGCTAGAGCAGAACACAAGAATGACTGCATAAGTACATCAGCAAAGCGGATTTCTGCAATTTTTGGCCAAAGCAGGTGCAAAATCTGAACAAAGAATTGCTGGCATTTCAAATTTTAAGTTAGTTTTTTTTTATAATGAAAGACATAGGAAAAAGGAAATAGAGAATTGTAAATGGATCATCTTAGTGGAATATTCAGGAAAAGTTGTTTTACATCACTGAAGCAGAGTGGGACTACAGATTTCTAATGTGTGAATATACACAGTCAGTATTTCAATGTAAAAGGAGATGTTTTGCTCATGGTAAGAACTAGAGTGCATAATACAGATTTCTTTTTTTTTTTTTTTTTCTCACACACTCCCCAGAGTAATCATATTCCCTGGAAATGGAGTGCTCTTTCGGTTTTTGCCTTAGAGATAAAGCTGGTTTATATTTGTAATGTAATGTCTGTCCCTACTTGTCTCACCTTACTTGAGTGCAAACATCAGCCTAAAGCCGGCAGAGGCTTCTACATGCTGTTTGTCCTGCTGTTGCAGATTGCCAGATGCTGTAATCACTTTCCAAAAACTTCCACCTGAGTTTTCACAATCTCATCTTTTTCATGATTTCAGAATGTCATCCATATTCCTCTTTAGATTCCAGTTCTTAATACTTACCTTCCTGTCAACTTCCATTAGTGTCTTTGCTCTTGTTACTTCTTACTCTCTGTTTCACCTCTTACCAATCTTTAATAGGAAAGTCTAGGCTCCTTTCCTGTCTTTTACTCATCATTTCTTGTTTCTTTTGGTCACAGTAACTTCCTTTTTTCTTATCTGGCACGTGTGTCTTTTTTGTGTTTTCTTCAGATTGCAAACTGCTTTTAAACCAAGGACATTACTAGCCAAGTAATAAACAAACAAATATATTTGCCTGGAAGAAGCAAGAATTTGCTTTTTAATCACCACAGAAAAACTCCGTACAGGTTGTTATTTTGGAAGATGCCCAGTCTTTGCTAGCTTGAATCTTATCTTCATAATTCATGGAAAATCTTGGCTTGAGAATATTTGCATGAAGGCTTCCCTTTGCACTATGGGTTATTCTATACAGGAAGAACATATTCTACATTTTATACAGGAAGCATTCTGCAGTGGTTACACCAGGTAGTTCCAATTAGGAACTTATTTTTTTCAGCCTGGAAATTACTGTAAATGTATACTTGGAAGTGAGTTACTCAGAATTACCTATGAGTTTGCATCTTTCCCATCCTTTAAGCTGCCAGTCCACACATTAAAACATTATCAAATAAGCATTTTGCCTTTATATCTTGCTAGTGACTCACACTCAGATCACACTCAGATCAGGAACGGGGTGTCCTGGAACGCCTTTTAGTATATGATTTGTGAATTGTTTATTTTAGATTTTGAGTTGTGGAATTCTCTCATTGGCTACATTTCATAAATTATATCTATTCAGTTTCCTGATCTTGTTTTTAATTTGAGTTTCGTTTGTGTGACCTTCAAAACATCACTGAGGTTTATGTGGCATGACATTAGTCTGTGGCGTTATTAATGATTCATTCTCTATTTATATTTTAAATATTCATGACAGCATCTGTTTTCATAGTGCTTATTGCATTAGCAGACCCTAGACCACCATGACTCGGAAAGCAAACAGAAAACATGATGGCATCTTCTCTTCTCTTACACCTCCTTTACTCAGCATCATCGGGAAGCTAATGCTGTGAAGGATAAAGGAATGTTTTAACATTCCCTTATGACTTTGTTGCTATTTAGCTGCCATGCATCTCTTCATGAGCTCCCAGGTGAGGCAGGGATAACATGAATCCTGGATCATAAGCAGGCCCATGGGCTCCTGCTACTCAAGAAAGCACAATGAAGGAAGTAGAAATCACACTCACCGCCTTCTTAGCCGAGTGTGTTAGTACTTGATTCGTAAGACAGTCCTGAAATTTCACTGCAAATACATTTTCCAGAAAGATATGGAAGTCTATGCTCTGTATTCTGTGTAATACGGAGTATAGAGAGTTACTCTGAACTCACCAGAAGAGGCTCCTACGTTGTTTCACAACCATGGCTTCTCTTCTTAGGAGCAAAGGCATCAGTCTTATTTGGGAAGACAGAACTGGGCAAGGCACTAGTGTGAATATTATTCATGTTTAATAGTACAGCTGTAGTCTGCACTATTTTCAGATCCCATATGTCCAAGATGCAAAGAGGGGCTCTGCGACTGACTTACCCGTACGTTTGACCAATTAAATTGCAACATTGGTCAACCTTGTTGGGCAAATTTAGGCTTTTTTTGCTTATAAATACCCAGAGAGTAAAGCTGAGTTGTCATTTTAAGTGATTTGTGTGCCCTTTCTAGATAAAAATAGCTCCTAGAAATTATTAGGAGCAAATCTAGCTACTGTGCAAGCCTTAGAGTAACATTGTGATATAGTTTTTCACTTGTAACTGAGGGAGAGGTTGTTTTCAGGATGAATGTGGTTTTGATCCTGGAACTTCATCAAAATTTCTTCACCAGCAGAAAGAATCACCCTCGTTAAAAAGTCTTCATCACCAAATCTCTGAATTATCACTTCTCCAGTGTCAGGTTTGTGCAAAGCAAATTTGAGCTGAATTGTTAAATCAAAATGTTGGCTCTTTGCCTAACACAAAACAAATGATTCACCCTTCTGCTAAGTTAGGTACCAGAATGCATTCTTTTTGAAAGTAAATGCACAGAAAATGGAATGTCACTGTGACCTCCCACTTTCAGACACCACCAAATAGCTGGGTAGTCTGTGCAACTCTTCACAGGTGTTTTTTGGTTATTGGTTGTTTGTTTTGGTTGTGGGGTTTTGGATCTTTGAGGAGGGAATAGTGCATTTCTAATGCAGGGGTCTGCATTAGAAAACAGAGCAAAACTATCATACGGGAGATTTTAAAAATGAATGTATTATACTGGTGGATTTGGCCATATGAAAATACTGCTTTGTTTTGGATTTCACAGTTGGTTTGTCTGTTAGTTTGTTTATTTTCTAGTCAGATAATAATCTTGTTTAAATGACTGTCTTCTGTCCATTGCTTCTTATGGCAATACTATAAAGGATAGTTTTAAAGCTATACTGTATACATGTTGTGACCATTGATATTGTCTGTGATCTTTAAAACTGCCAAGTTTTAAATTAGTTCAGCCCTGTTTAAAGTCTAATTGTAAGAAACTCCAAAATAGCAAGTTCTTCCTGATTTTGGTAGGAAGGGGGCAAGATTCAAAATTGCCTCAGTTCTTCACAGTCTATGTATGTGTGAATATCTGTAGATAAAATATTATTTTTAAATGTATAGTAATCAACTAATTTAACAGTTGGTTTATATGTACTTCTGGGAAAAAAAAAAAAAAGGAGGGGGAAAAATGCAATATCTGATATTCCTGTCACATAATGCTTAGAACTTCCAGGACTTTCTCATCTTCCTCTGTAGCTTAAAGTACTTTTTGTGTTATAACCGAGTAGAGTAAATTCTTCACAGTTTTGATTATATTCTCATTCCTACAGGCCTTGAACTCAACTAAGCTATATTACATGTATCTTATGTCTAAAAATACTCCTGAAAATGTTTCAATATCAGCAGTTTTTCCATTAAGTAGTGCACTTGCATTTTCCGGTCAAAATATTGGGGGAATTCATTTATGCTAGTAAGAGAAGCATTTAATATGACCCTTTCAGTGGTAAATGCAAAGACAAGAAAGCTATAAATATTTTCAAATACATTAGGTCAGTTAACCTGTTACATAACAATCTTCAATGGTCGTAATTTTAGAGAAGGTGTTTCTGTTAATCTAATTCAAATATCAGTGGAAGATACCAGAATATTCTTTTACACTAGGCTTCAGTAAATATTTGGTAAAGAAAAAGACATTAAAGTGGATCTTGACACGTGTTTGACATAGAAGATGTTTGATAAGTGAAAGTTGGTAGGCAAAACTGGCCAAGCGTTGCTCACAGGCAAGCAAAAGAAGAGAGAGAAGTCATGTTGCAAATAGTGTCCTATGAACCTGGAGTTAAGAAACCCCAAAAATAGGGTTAAGATTGACCATCTTTTGTGAATATCATCCTAAATTAATTTCAAAGTAATTCAGGAGTTCTATGAATTCAAAATTAAAGGCACATGTGTTACAGCTGTCCAAGCTGCTATCCCTGTGAGAATTGTCATTTAGTTTGAAATGGACTCATCCAACTTTATACTTTTGAAAGGTAGTTGGAATAGAAATATTTCATGAGTACATACCATATGTCAGTGTGAGGTATAGTCCAGATTGTTTGGCATAGTTCAGCATGGTAGTCCTTATTCTCCAAGGAAAACTCTCCAGAATCATTGGCCTCAATGAGTCATAAAAAAGAGATAAATCTTGAGCTGATGATATTAATTTCTTTTTAATTTTATTATTTATTTTCTTGTAGTAGATTTTCTTTTATAATACTTAGTGTTTTAAGACAGAAATATCATTAATGGCTTACAGAAACCTGTGATTTAATTTGATAACATTTTTGAATATTAAAAAAAAAAAAAAAAACTAACCCGTTACCGTTAGAAGCACAGAGAGCATAATACATTTCATAATAGAAAGAATCATTTTGTTTTTTCTAAAGGAGTTTTCCCTACACTTCCATATATTATGTCTCTATGACAGAATTTTACTATTTGTATGATGAGGAATCTCTGCATTTCAGTTTCTGTGGTATTCATGGCTGCCTTTCACCTGTGGTTTCTAAAGAGCTGTGCTGTGCACATAAATCCCTTTCAGAAGAGCATTTGAAAAATGTGTTGCTTAAGAAAATCTCGTACCTATTGATTTTTTTTATTGTTTGTCTCCAATTGTATTTTATAACTCCTAAACAGAATGGAGGACTGAAAAATAGGGAAAATGCAGGCAATGGTCCCCTTTGTGGGGTGAGCAGAGAGGGTAAGCGAATGTATTCTCCTGGGAACTACAGACTGATTTGTTCATCTAGAGGAATTAAAAATCAAAACTTGGATTAATGGGCCTGACTGACACATGTGTAGGCAAGGGAAAACTTCAATAATGGAGGGAGAAAGGGAAGGAATTTCATGGTTTCTGGGGTCTGAGTTTCTCTCTGTAACAAGGGAGCTGTTTTGTATTGCACGTTTGTGCATGTGTGCATTGTGTACATTTAGATTGGCAGCATAGATATTGTGAGGTATTACAGGAGCTCTAAAATAGCCCTTTTTCATTTTGAAGAATTTTTCAGTGTATTCAAACCTATATCTGTGTAAGCGTGACACAGGAATAGTAATGAGGATTTATTCATAACTTGTTTTTCTTTGCTTGAGAGCCACTTATGGGCTCCACTGGAAACAGTTTGGGATGTTAACCATGTTTTATAGTTACATAGCATGCCACATTAGAGAACATTTCAACTTTGAGAGAAAAACATAACTATAATTTTCTGTTAGTCATGCAACACACAATTCTGACAGAATAAAACACAGGTTCACTGTAACTGTGGGTACCTTACATGGAAACAAAGGTGAGACATATCACAGAGCAGGAGCATTGCAATAGAAATTTCTGCAATAGAAATAAAACTAATGGATAAAAGTCACTGGGCTCTTCTCTCTTTAAAGTCCTTCAGTTGAAAAGGCTAAGTCAAACATACAGACAAATATGATACTCATTTGAAAATAAACCAAAAACTTTAACATACTGATTACAGATAGAAAATGAATGTTACTGTATTTAAAGGAATAAAGATAAATCTGGAAAATCTATTTCTATGACTCTGGGACTCTCCGTAATGATTGACCTCATTATGGAATGCAAAGGAGTCATGAGCGGGACTCATTAAATGCAATATCTCAAATAACTGCAAGTTTTGGAGTATTATTCATTCAGCCTGCTTTTAGATTCTGGCAGAGTTCACAAATCTGGGATGCATCCACTCCTCTAACAGTTATGACAGAAAGGAGGCTTCTACCCCACTACGTTATCCATTTCAACTTATACCCACTGTCTCTTGTAGTCCTGCCGTGCATGTCTAAGCAGCCTGGCTCCATCTTCTTCATAACCCTCCCAGTTAATAACTGGCAGGCAATTGCTAGGTGGCCCCAAAACTATCTCATTTCCAAGCTAAACAAGGCCACCTCCCTCAGCCTCTCCAGGCAGGGCATGAGCTCAAGTCCCCTGAGTGTTGGTGGAGGCAGTATTTCTTTTTTGAAGAAAAACTGAGAAGATAAGGATCAAAGACCAAGCCAGATCATTAAAACTGTACATACATATTGTTAGTATGGAGAAGGTAAGGCATATCTGAAAAAAATGACTTCCTAATATCAAATATGATATAGGAACAAACACAGCTGTAGAGTAAAAAGATTGAATGAGGCAAATGCAAACAGCATTTAAGTGTTTGAAATGATTTAAAGGTATTAAGTGCACAGGTTGGATACACTGAAGTTTTGATAAAATATTTAACTATAATTGACAATAGAGTTCTTGTTTGAAAATCTTCTCTAGGGTGTTGAATACTAATATTTTACTAAAGACAAAATTCCCGTTAGAAGTGGAACTCCCACTAAGCAGCTTTCACACTATGTGAAAATCTTCTCCCTTTTTTTCAATAACTTCACGATTAAGTAATGTTAGGTTAGCTTAGAGTTTTTGTTTAGTTTAGTTTCTGTTAATGCATTTCTCACCTGCAAATCAGTTCCTCAAAAAATGAAGAACAAAGGCCAAAGTTAGCGTTAATGGTGGGCAGTGCTAATTAAGTATAATTATATTTTCCTGAATTTCTGTAAGAAATTCTTATCAGAGTTTGTACTGCTCTTTTCTTCACATGCCGTGCTTCCACAGCTTGTCACTTCTACCTGATGTGTTTGTTGAAAAGAATTCTTCTTACTCTGCAGTGTTCATAATCTTCTTGTTATCAGCAGTTTCATGATATGCAGATTAGATAATAGTAACGTGGAAGACTAACCTCTGCCACAGATCGCAGAACTGTGATTCTCCCTCAAGCTAACAACTTGTTAGCACAACAGTGCTTTCATTTCACTTTCCTAAAACTTTTTTTCTACTTTAAATTCCCCAGAGTTAAACAAACATAATGTTCTTATGACCGCTGTCATCTGCTGTTGTAAGAAATCTTTTCTGTCTTCACTGAAGATGAACTTTCCAAATAAATAGTTCATATTTTTTAAGAGTCCTTCCAGTGAGTAACTGTGCCTTTTCTTTGCATGCTATGAGATATTTCTAATTAAAACAACAATGAATGATGTAAAAGATGTGCCCACAAAAAAAAAAAAAAAAAAAAAAAAAAAGATATGTTTATCAGGGCTGTAATTTTATCTGTGATGCAACATAGTAAAGATATGTTTCCATA
>JAWLRI010000197.1:570172-583587 GCA_034781795.1 Crypturellus tataupa | reverse complement strand
AGTTAGTACAATAATTAGAAACTTTGCGTTAATATAGCTAAGCAAAAGATTATTTAGTTTGTTGTGTTTACTCCCATAGTTTGATTCCAACAAGCATAACAGAGTCTTTTTCCCAAGGTCTCTCCACCAACACTCTCGAATCTGTCCTTGAGATCCCCAGAAGTGCTGGCTTAACTCTTAATATCTACTTTAGGATATAGTATGCAAGCTTCTCATCGAGCTTCTCCAAGCTCAATTGTCTTACTTGGAAAAAATCCTGGTCATTATAGCAACAGTGGTTATAAATGACCTTTTCTGTTTCCTAAATTCAACTTATCTTATATCCTGATTCCTAATTAGGTAGTATCTGCTAGTTATTGCAGTAACCATCACAGAAAGGCTAGTCAATGCAAATAAATAAATAAATAAATAATATCGGGCATTTTATTTCAGAATATAGCTTAGCTCTAGAGGCATTTTTACTTTGGCAAATGATGCTAATGTCTTTTACACAGTGGCCCTATTATGGCACTGGCAGAACCTGCAATGACAACGTTGGATCGAAAAAAAAATTGAACAGAAGAGACATTTTAAAATCTTGGTATTCAGAATATCTTTTTATATGTTTTTCAGATCATTCTGATAACCTGCAAGGTATTTTTAGAAAAAAAAAATATGATTTTAGTCCTTTCCCGGATAAATAAAGGGGAGTTGGACTAGTAACATTCTCTCCTGTGACAAACTTTTTTCTTTACTTTATCTCATTAATACTAAATAATCTAAATTATGCTTAAAGTAGTTTTCCATCTGGAGGTCATTCCATCTTCAGAATAAACAGTGGAGCTTCACAGGCATGAATGTGCAGTCAAAAAAGGGTTTTCAAATGATCCTAGTTTTTTGGCCTAGAGCCTAGCCTTCCCTTGTTTCATGACTCAGAATGCTACGGTAATTACGATTTTGTAGGTGGTAGAGATGAATAACAAAGTAGGTTCAAATTTAGCATCTCACAAAAAAATCAGAATAGTTGTAATAAACAGCATAATAAACTTAATAGAAAAGGTTATATAGATGAATTGAATACATTGATGATATCTGCTGCTGATAGAAAAAGTTTCATGCATGAGAAAAAATTGATTTCTTTTACTGAATTCTGTGTGTGTGTTTACAGATACCAGAAGAGTTTCTTGTACAACACTTCAAGGCATTTATCTTCTATTAATTTTAGTTATTTTCAAAGTACCCACTAGTTCAATATTAACTGTTTTTAAAGTATTATTAACTAATTTTCATTATAGTAGAAATCAAAATTACATTAGGTTTTATTTTTAGAGTTGGAACTCTAAATGAACACTGTTCATTTTTTTCTGAGTTGCAATTGCCTTTCTTTTCCTCTCTTTAGTAGATAAAAACAACGAAACAGCATGCCATCTCTTCCTGACTACTGAATATCACTTAACTTTATATTGTTTAGAGATACTTTCTCAACAATTTATTTATTTGCCAGAGGCTTTTCCTCAGGATATGTCCTTCACTGGTTCTCATTTCCCAAATGGTTCATAATTTCATACTTTGAGTAACTCACACTGGTATTTTTTAAAACAAAGACGTTTCAGTATCGAATGGAATCTTTTATACATTTTAAATATTTTTTCTGTATAAATACTAATAGAACTTAATACCATCCTATTTCTGAATCAATTTTGTATAACCAGAAAGTATAACTAGTGTCCGTGATACAATTCAATATCAGCAATTCAATACACTTTAGTGGGCTAAGACCTTCACATCAGAAGTAACTGAAGTGATTTTGAACTCTTCATGTTTTCCATCTGATGCCAAAATATTTTATACTATACATGCATATGAAATGAGAGCAAGTGGATCAAGTACCTCAAAGGGAAAGGAAGAGAAATAATGTAGCACTTAAAAAATACTTAATAGCTCCTTTTCTCCTTCATGATTAAATATATTATATCACTTGGGCACTACAGAGTAAGGTAAAATTTTTGAAATTGCTTGATTTTGGAGTTTCAGTCCCCTAGAGTGACCTCTAGAGTGACCTCAGCTATGCCATAAATACCTTCTTTGCCTCAGTCTTTACTGCTAAGGTTCCCCCCATGTACTGAGCCTGGAGACAAGAGAGAACCAAGAGAGAGGAGGACTTTCTGATGGTTGGTTTGACCCTGTGCCACGTGCTCTAGGTGTCCCTGCTAGAGCAGGGTGGGTTGGACTAGATGATCTCTAGAGGTCCCTTTCAGCCTTCGCCATTCTGTGATTCTGTAAACTGTCAAAATTTTATCCGGAAAACTACAGACTTCAGTTAAATCAAATCTTTCTGATTCTGAAATATGTTCCTAAGATACATTCTGCAAGGTCATCCATACTTAAAAACAAACCACTGGTGAGGAATTTGTATAACCAAGTGGTTCTGGTAGGCAAACCAAGAAGTACTTGGGCGAAGATCCTTTGTGCCCCTGCTAACCCTAGAGTTGTTTTACACGTGAGCCCCAGTATGTGAACAAACACTGGCCAACAACTGAGAGATGCAATTCCCTGCCACCTCAGAGATACTGCTACCTGCTAGATATCCCTTTGCCAACACAGTTCAAGCTCTGCTATTTGACAGAATTCCTGGAAAAAGGAGTTAGAAAAAAGAATTAGCTTGTTCTGTCCTGGGAGAGAAAAGCTGTTAGGCCTTGCATGTTGCCTCCAGAAGCCTGGAGGCAGAGGATTTGATTAAAATCATTGTGCTGAGACAAGGAGGAGGTGACTTGAGTATTTAAAGGATGATTCAAACCACTCTCTCCTCCCTGAAAAGAGAGAGAAGTGCAGAGAGCGGCACAAGTTGTCCAGTTGCCTGGTTTACTCAGAGCACTAGGCCAGAGCTGTGCGGAGCAACTCCTGATCCACCAGAATTCAATCAAGACAGAGCTGTCCGGAGGGAGGTTGCTCCTTTTCTGAGAGAAAATGGGATTTGGCTGCCTGGAGGATAGGCGGGAGCTGGTGGGGCACAGATTGGAAAAACCCCTCGGAAAGCAGGGGGTCTGCCTGCTGTAGGAAGTAAGCATTAAACTGAGCCTTGTTGGATCGTGGAAGGAAGGAAGATTTTATTTGGGAGCGAGAGTTTATAGTAAAGAATTAATTCAAGTTAGAAAGCTCTCAAAAGCTGCTGGGCTGCAGAGCAGGTTTGGGAGAGAATGCTATCCATGCCAGTACAGAGTGGTCAGAGAATACATTTACTTTCAAGTTTTTTGTTTTATCTATCTCACCATAGTCTACATTTTCAATATTTAAAGTTATCTTCTTAAAATGTGGTTATTTTGTTTTCTAAAAAAGGGTAACTTTAAAGAGCGGGCTCCTTTAAAGTCTTTATTAGCCACTTTTTAACAAAAGAGGGGGAATGCAGAGTCCCATTAAAAAGGAAAGTTTTAGCATCCAGTAGTCTTGTGTTTAAGTTACTTTGTTCTCTCTTTCTCCTCTATTTACTTAGTTCCTGGTCTTGTTGCCAGAGCTTATGTTTTATCTTTTATGGATGAGACAGTTGATCCAGATAAAAAATATTCTTATCTTGTTAGCAGGACCTGATTTCAGCTGCCTGATTTCCTTAATGCAAACTGCAACTTTAATATGAGGGAGAGCATGAGAAAAAGAGAAAGATAAAAGGAATGGGCGTGGAATAAAGGCTGGAGCTTATCCTTCTGCCTAAACCGTCAGTCAAACCACTCATGTATAGCAAGTGCCATGAGACCATCCAGGCTCCACCATGTCTATTGTACATACTCTCAATCTTCCCTTTCAGAATTCAGGTTATAAAGACCAATTTACCTTTCCTTCAGACAGCTCCAAACTCAGGCTGTTACACTGCTAATGCTTCGTGAGGGTACTTTTTTTTAGAACACTCTGCCTAGGTCTGTATTGCTGTACACATCCGAACTCTCTTTGCCAGTTAATTTCCAGAAACTTATATTGAAATATTGAAAATAGACATTTTCCCTGTATAGCTATGTCAGCATATGAAAAATTCTGTATTGATTTTGCAGGTAAACAAAAGAACAAAACTAAAAGCTAATACAATGTTAGACAAGTTTGACACACACACACACAAATTATTTTGGTTTTTTTTTTGGCTTATCTTTACTGTTTTCCCTTGAGTTGGTCTGCTATTAATGAGACTGTCAGTTTCTCACTGTCTTTCATAGTACTAAAAATATAAAGAGATTCTTTACATGTATTCTATGTATTCTGTGTCTTTAGGGAAAATGAAAATGAAATGCAGCAAAGATCCAAGTGCCTTTTGAGACCTGAGAGAAAGTACACAGAAATATGATTTTCTTTTTTTTTTTAGGCTCAAAACTAAAATGTTGTTGAAAATATTAAATACATCATAATTCTGATGACAGTTTTTGTATAGGTGAGTTTCTAGTTTAGAGATCAGGAGCTTTTATCATTTTCATAGAAAGTGTAGCTAAATGACTTTACTCTATTTTGCATCAATATAATAAAAAAAGAAATGAAAACAAATCAGCAAACCAAAGCTCAGTAAGTTGCACATGTTTTTTTATATCCCACAAGGGAAAACTCCTTTTCAGAAACTTCGGAAGAGTCAATGGAGAATAATCAACTGCTTTTTTTCTAACACTGTAATTGAATGTAGTGTATTTAATTATACTAAATAAATCATAATAACAGTTATTAATAACTTAATGCTGCCAGTTAATTTGATACAAACTTTTGTTTTGCAGCCTCTATAAGATAAAAGCTTAATTAGTTCGTCATGACAGATCTTGCATACAGTCTTTCCAGAACTCCACCATCAAAGGAGACATTGGGAAGTTAAAATTCAGATTCATCAAATGGACATAATGACCCATTTTTTCTCAGATTATTTAACAAAATATTGGAAAAAATCTGTCAATGCTAGTCTCTTTTACTTTGTGTCATAGAGTTTTTTATTCTTATTAAGAATGAAAGTTTTCTGCTTTAGCTTCTGAAGGAAACTTTTGTCTCAGGGACAGAAACATAAAAGCAGAAGAGGAAGATGCTAATAACTTACAATATATCTATTTTTTTGTCCTGTGTTGTTTTCTGAAGGACATCTATGGACACTGAGGTCAAAAATGTATTGTTTTGGCGTCATGTCTCAGCATAGAAATAATTTTGAGGTGAATACAGACAAGTAGAAAGACAAGAAATTATCTTGGTATGCAGAGTTCATGTAAATATGAATTCCCACTTTGCGTGTATCTTTTTATGTAGTGCAGACTTTCAATTTCACTGAAAATAAAACACTAGTGTTATAAGTCTAGATCCAGCTCTAAACTTGCCACTGTCTGAATGTTTGGATACAGAATCCTCATTTGTGTCAAACTGTTCAGTAAATGACACTGTTTAAATTTCAGAATCCTACATCTGCCTAAATTAACTTGAAATGAGAACATACTGTTTTCTAACTTTAATTGCCATAAATATCATTTAAGGTTGTGACAATGTGAGAAGCAGTGAAGCTGATGTTCTCCACATAGCAAATAAATAAATGGCCAGAGGCTGGCACAGGCTTTTTTTTTTTTGCTAAATTTTACAAGTAAATGGTAGTAAATAAAAGCAGATTAATATTATTATGTGGAACTGAGACGAATTGGCAGGTCCCAGTCACTAAAATTAGGTGTTGCAAAGTAGGTTGGCAACATTTAAACCAGGAATGATTCCTGAACATCATTTCAGAATTGGAGATGATAGCTAACCTGGCTGGCAAAAGTAATCAGAACTATGATAACTTCATAATAATATGGATGATACATGTCAAGACTTGGGCTCATGTTGTAAACCATTTCAGTTTAGTAAGATAGGTTTAACATCTGTGGGAAAAAAGTGCAGTACAATATTTATTCATTTCTTACAGTACAAAACAAAGGTGGGTTTTTTTCCCTTGTTATTTTGAGAGATACTTATACCATGCCTTCACCTTTAGCTTTCAATTGAAGCTTCATGTGAGTTGGTTGTTGTCTTAGTCTCTGAGAAAGACTATGAAATCAGTTCTAGATCCGGGAAATATGTCTGTTATCAGGAGGAACAGGAAGCAATAAGTTTTTCCTCACTAATTAGTTCATCTGGAGTGTTACCTGGATGTGAGGAGTCTGAAGCAAGACATCTTTCTGCAGAGCAAACATCTAATGACTCTAATCAACTAAAATGTTTCCTATGTAAATAAAATTTATTGATGGTAATGGAAAACTTTGTCTTATTTTCTAAACATTTTTACTATGGAGTTTTTCTTTACTGCATTTGCATGTAGTTTTGGTTCTCCTACAGAAAAATGGCACAGGTGTCACAGAACGAGTCAGGAGGCATTATGAGTGACACAATACACTTCACTCATGGGAAAGAAATGGTAATAGGTTTTACTGATAATGGCAATGGTTTCATGAGATTATATGGCATGGTCACTTATTATTTACTGCATGGAGGTTGAAGATAGACATAGAATTACCAAGGATATCCTCACATTGGGTCACAAGGTTCAGACTGGGCCCCCTTGCTTTCCAAACTCCCTCTGAGAGGAGTCTGGGTACAGACTGGATCCAGTCCTAGTTCCAGACCTGGTCAATGGTCTTGGATTTATCACAGTTACAAAGCAGAGTTTACAAGTTCAGAAAGAGAGAGAGCGCTAGAGTCACTTACCACGAATTTGTAGTGGTAAGGACCTCTCAACTCCGAGGAGTATCCCTGAGAGACATCCATGCTCAAGGGGAGATCCCAGCATGCAGCCCACTGCCATGCAAGGAGAGTTCTTGGGCTGTCCCCATATTTATGGGATAAGATGATTGACTCATAGTCATTCTTTCAATTCAGAAATGACTGTTGTCTGGTGTACACAATTAGTCTTATCTCCCCATCAGGATGCAGCCATCAGGACTGTAATTGATGGTTAATGTGTGGGTGGGGGAAGAAATCAGGGAGGCAACTACCTGATCAGATAATGTGGTAGTTAACATATGTATAGGGCTATGTGTGAGAAGTCAGGTTGAGCTGGGGAAGGAGCTCTTTCCTCACAACAGGGTAACAGAATCCACCATAGGAAATTCAGGCTGTGAAGGGACCTCAGGAGGTTTCTAGTCCTACACACTGCTCAGCTGTAGGGTCAGTCCAGGCTGTTCACAGCATTCTCCTCTTGGTTTATCCACTTGAAAACTAGCAAAGATGGAGCCTTCACAGCCTCACTGCATGAGAAATACAAATGTTCAAATTTTGAAGCTGTCTCAAATGCCCTTATAAAGTCTTAAGGATTTTAAAACCAGTCCTAGCCCCTCCCCCTCCCCCCAAAAAAGCACACACACACACACAAAAAAATGTTTATGATAAAAAATCTCTTATTTTGCTATCAGTTAGCAAGGAGCAGACACAGTGCTTTTTTTTAAGCTAAAAAGTCTATAAATAAATGGTTAAATAAAGTAAAAATTAAATTATGGAATTCACCCACAAGTGCTTGCAGATGGCTATTGCTAGGCTGTTCTTCATCATCTTTAGAAGGTCATTGAGAACAGGAGAGGTTTTCCTTCAGAAACCTGCAGGCCAGTCAGCGTCACCTCCATCCCTGGAAGCATGGTGGAGCAGCTCATCCTGGGTGTCATCTCTAAGCGTGTGGAGGACAAGAAGGTGATCAGGAGTAGCAGTCAGCATGGATTCACCAAGAGGAAGTCCTGCTTAACCAGACTGATAGCCTCTTGTGACAGGATGACTGTCTGAGTAGATGAGGGGAGGGCACTGGATGTTGTCTACGGTGTCTTCAGCAAGGCCTTCGGCACTGCCCCCATGACATGCTCCTAGGCACACACGGGAAGCAAGGGTTAGGGAACTCACAGGGAGGTGCACGGAGACCTGACTCGCTAATAGCAGGGCTCAGAGGGCCCAGATTAGCTGCACAGAGCCTAGTTGGAGGCCTGTAGCTAGCGGTGCTTCCTGGGGGTGAGTACTGGCTCCAGTCGTGTTCAGTTCATCACTGACCTGGATGAAGGGACAGAGTTTACCCTCAGCAAATTAGCTGAGGATACAAAACTAAGAGGTGTGGCGTTTGCATTACCAAAGATTAACTGATTTATTGTATTATCTATAGCACCCTAGGTAAATTACAGACTGTTACTGTATTGTTTTGTTTGGTATATGCTATTTTTACATAGATTTCTTGTGGCACCTGTTATTACAATGACACTTGAACTTTTTTAACCCTACACTGGTTGAAATCTGTTGCTTTGGCAATGAATTTCACCAGGACTCTGTTTGCTGGGCAGAGAAAGGGAGAGACCGATAGAAATTCCTACCCGGGAGACTTGTTTAGTTCTGGTATTTCTTGACTGTGCATCCTTTCATGAAGACAGATTACTGCTGTCATTTATTGGAATGTAAATGAGCTTTACATCTTTTAAAAATATAGAAGAAAATCAAATTATTTACCTTGTACTTTCTTTTTACTGTTAGCAATTTATTCTTGTATTTTAAACTTCTCTAAACTGAAATCAGAGCTGGATCCTGTAGTGACACTATTAGAAGTGTGTGTGTGTGAGGCCAAGGAGGGGAATGTGAATTTATGCATTAATTTCAGTGCCTAATAATGCAGTTTTGAATCTAAGATACGATGTTTTAGAAGCTAGAGATTAAAGGTTATAATAGGTCTGTACTCTCTAAATGCTGTTTATTTCAAATGACTTTTTGTGATGATCTTTTTTTCTCAGAAAAAAGTATTGGTATTTAAAATATTTCAGGTCAAGGTATAATCCTTTTCTTTCAGTCTACAAAGCCTACTTGTCACTGTTAAAAGTTGCATAACTTTTTTTAGTCAGTCTTTACCTTTTTTTTTTTTTTTTTTTTAGCAATAACACTGTTCAGATTTATGATATGACTTTGCTTTAATGGAAGTTCAAAGCCCAAACATGCCAACTTAGAGCTTGTTAATCAAATGGCTTCTTTTATGTTTATAGTCTTTAGTATAAAGCACTATTTACTTGATTTTCTTTCTTCATAGCTTTAGTAACAGCCTAATTAATTTGTCAGATAGACAGTAATGGAAAGTGTAACGTGGTGGTAATATGTCTGTTTTTAATTTTTGCAGGCAGAGCATGGTACCATGTGAAGCAGAAATGTCAGTCCTGGGAATATCCACAAAAACAAGTATGCCTAGCAATTTCTGGTCCACTTCATATGACCTTGAAACAGGATCTGTATTTGTCGGTGGTTTGCCTCATCGTTACGCAGTGAAACAGGTATTTTTTTTCTTATTTTTATTTGCATTTAAGATATTTCAGGAGTGGCATATTGAATAGGATATAACTGAGTAGATTTAAACTGCCCCAAAAAATCCAATTTTCAGCTGTTTGAGAGTTATATTTAAGAGGTGAATGTTGGCCCTTGCAGAGCCTTGCTGGTTCCTGGGACTTTGGTTAGAAACTGAGAAACAGCAGTGTGGTACAAAGTCACGTCCCATGTGCCTTGAGTAGGTTGAATCAGGAAGCAAGTGTGATCAAATTTAGAGAATGTACTGGTCAGCTCAGATTCTGTGAAAATGGAGAAAATATGCCAGTACTGGTTCCCTATCCAAAGAGGGCCTCTACTTACTTATATACTGAGACAGATGTGTCTGAAAATGAACCAAGATAAAGTTAATGTGTGGAACAGCATTTTTAACTAAGAAGATGGAAACATCTGAAGCTGTAAGACCCACATGCAGTTAGGATAAGGTGGTAGGTAAGGCTGCGAATTAATAAATCATAGGACTGGCACAAAATTAAAGGAGAAGTGGATTGTTTACGTGATATGGAAACTACATTTAAGCTTGGAGAGGAGTTCCTTACTGCTGTGTTTTTATCATGGAGGAATTTGGGGCAGAGTAGCCACTAGAGCAGATACTAAGTGAGTTCTTATCTAATATTTGTTAACTAAGCAGGAGGAGTATAACAAACAGTGATTTCTGTTCTAAGATTTCTGTTCAATTACACTCGCATACTTCACACTCACACACTTCACACTCACACCAAACAAGCCCCTAGGCCCTGTGGCCTATCCAGCTGAGCCTGGCACACGGAGCTGGGGGAGCGGGAGGAATTGGGCCCCTAGTCCAGCTGCTGGCAGTGTGACCCACATGCAGAGCAGTTCCACAGTGGGCTCAGCCTTCTACATTGTGTTAAAAGTCCAGCAATGGAGCCTCCTCCATGCCCATGGGACTGTTGTCTTGACTACTTGCTGCTTTTTAGAATTAGATTTTAGGTATTAGAGGCCAATGACCTTTTTAGTTATGTGGGCATAGACCAGCCTCTGTGACTTTCCTGACACTAATGCCAGTCAGTATTGCGACTGAATTGCTATTACCCTCTAGTCTCTTGACCCAAGAGTGAAGTTGTTCTCAGTTACGTAAGAAAGTTTATTGGTGTTTTTATTTGTTTCCCACCCTGGCAGAATATATATAGCTAGAGGTGGGTGGGTGTAGTCCAGGTCTCATTTATCTGAGCAGTGATCTGTGCTTGTTTTCCCAGTGAACAGCAGAATCATGTAATCAGTGCATGGCAGATGTAGCCCATATCTCACTGATCTGAGCCATGCTTTTGTTTTGGCTTCACTTGTGACAATTGTTTTAACCTTTCTATTTCTGTTCTGCTCTTTGGTAAGTGAAGGTCGTATTATAATGTGAGGAATACTGTAATTTCAAGATCAGATGTGGTTTTGATGCTGTTTTGGTAGTGTAAATTGTCTAAGGGCTTTCGCCTTATAATTAATGCCATAGTAGGCAATGATGCGAAAATACAGTTGAAAAATAAATTAAATGTTTTTGTGAATAGATATTTTTAGGACTGCAAAATACTCATGTGAAAGTAAACCTCTATGCATGTATTAGCATTAAAAGAACTCCAAAAATAACATTTACAGTCCTCTAACTTTTTCTTTAATTTAGACAGTTTGTTCATATTCAACTGTCATATTCAACTATTCAATTTTATCCTATTATCTGCAAATAGAGTTTCATGTACTGTAGGAGTGTGTCTTCAAGGCATATTCTGTACTAATAAAAATAAGAAACCTAGATTTTTAGTTTTTAAATGACCTTTCTTGTAGAAATTAAAAGAAACATTTTAGGGTATCCCCCAAAGAATTTGCAGTAAAATATTGAAGTTTAATGCAAGGGTTTACCTAGGAATAGCTAAAGAAGCAATTTATCCGAGGAGTATTCTTAATAATGTGTATGTGAGAAGGAAGTTGGAGACAGTGAATGACTAGCAGACAAAATAAAAACAAAATCCAGAAAAATAAGTTAAATTATATAACTCAGAGTAGCAATAAAACACAATTGTTCAGGTATAATTTACTATGGCCACATTTTACCTACAGAAAAGATGGACTCTTAAGTCAAGAGAAGCTCTCTTTGTTTGAGGGATATGGCAGTTCATTAGATTATTCCATTCTTAATGCAGGAATAAGTGAAATTTTATGGTCTGTGTTTGTTAATTAAGGTGAGGTAGTAGCAGTGTGGGAGGACATATCTGTAAGTGGTCAGGTTGGTGATAATTCAGCTGTATTAGTAGTTGGAGAGTATAATTACCCCAAAAAAGTAAAATTTCCTTGTATGCCTCTCTAGTTTTCCATAAAACTGAGCTGAGTTTTTTGAAGCTCATGGCTTTTTGTGTGAGATTACCTCAGCCTTTTTATTTCATTTGATTTTCTTTGCTCCTGTGTGATTCCTGTGTTCATTTCTGATCTTTTCTTAGTAGCTCATTTTCCCTAATCTTTAGTTTTTGTTGCTTTGGGCAAGTTTAATTTTCCCTGGCTTCCCTCTCAAAGTCTGTTGGCTATTAGCCACACACAGTCTATAAGGAATATTTTTTCCCCTTTTTGTCAGAGAATGGAGCGTAGTGTGTCCAAGTTCCCTTTACGATGGCTTTTCACTGCCAGCAGTTGAAAACCACTCCAGGAAGCCTTTTTTTTCTCAGTAGCTTTGACCCAGGCAGTCAAGTTTCTGTCTTAAAACCTTCATCATCCCTGAACAGAGAAAGTCTGTTTTTGACCTTGAGATTGCAGTTTGCTTCAAGGAAGATTTTTTTTTTCTTTTTCTGAAACTCAGCTATTCCTTTCAAATACTCTGATCACTCCTGGAGTCATAAGTGTGCTAGTGATTCCCGTGATACCTATGGTATCTGCCTAACAGATTGTCTTATTTCAGATGAGCTCTTTCTTTTGCTAGAGTAGCTTGGTCTGTTGTTGGCTTTCCAACCTTCTGATGTCATGGAAGTTTTTGAGAGTAGTTATTTAGCAGTTACTTCAGATCTTAGACTGCCTGAGTTGATACCTATTTCTGTTTATCAGGAAAGTAGCTCTGTTCTCAATTTCTGCTCATGGGTGTCAGAAACTGTTGACACAGGAGTTGTCCATATTATTGGAACAGGCCTCACTCTTAATTTCTAGGCTTGACTTCTTTATGAATGATTGAGCTGATATGATCTGTGGAGGCCTCTGTGTCCTTTCTGGAACTATAGGAAACCATATTGCTATTTCCTAATCTGCTATCTCAGATGTCCATGCACTTTTCTATGTATTTATTTTTCTGTATTGCTTCTAATGCCCTCAGCATGCAAGACATGGCATGGTGAAATCTGCTCTTTTATTGTCCAAAAGCTCAAGCTTTCTTCTTCAGAGATGACAGGCAGTTAATTACCTGCCTGCCTTGACTGCTTTCCTTTCCGTTCTCTAATACCATCTAATACCAATAAGGGGTACCCTTTCACTCTTTCTTTAAGGGAGAGAATTATTTCAGTTTTCCTCTAAGATTAGTTAGGAAATCATAGGAACTCTGAGGAATTAGTCTGAGGTAGGTGTGTTTCCATTGTGCAAGACAAAGGCAGACTTTGAACAGCATCAAGGGGAGGTTGATGAAGGTTTCCTAGCCTCACTGAAATGCCTGCTTACTGCCACTATGAGGGGCTTACTGCACTTGGACAGGGCAGATTACATTCTTATTCTTAAGGACAGTGATACATTTAAAAGAATATTTGTGAGCTCTGGGTAAATGATGGCATAACGCCTAATAGATTCTCCATCATACAGAAGTTGCCAGACTTCTCAGATCTCTATGCTTGGTGACAGAGATGGATGAGAAGGAACACTACTGGCAGTAGAGCACAATCGAGTTTACTTAAGCAAACTGGACATAAAAATCTTCATGGGGGTAGGGGGGATGCATCCAAGGACCCTATCCTAACTGATGTTATTACAAGACCAAGGGGGACCTGCACCTGGGGAGAAATAACCGCAGGCACCAGTACAGGCTCGGGACTGACCTTCTGGAGAGCAGCTCTGCAGAGAAGGACCTGGGTGTCATGGTGAACGACAGGTTGACCATGAGGCAGCAGTGTGCCCTCGTGGCCAAGAAGGCCAATGGCATCCTGGGGTGCATTAAGAGG
>JAWLRI010000197.1:548482-570072 GCA_034781795.1 Crypturellus tataupa | reverse complement strand
ACTGGAACAGGCTGCCCAGAGAGGTTGTAGAGTCTCCTTCTCTGGAGATCTTCAAGACCCGCTTGGATGCGGTCCTGGGGCATGTGCTCTAGGTGACCCTGCATGTGGAGGGGGGTTGAACTAGATGACCTTTAGAGGTTCCTTCCAACCTTAGGCAGTCTATGATTCAATGATTCTATGACCCTCATGACTGGAAGCAGGAGATGTCACTTCATCTTCAAAAAGGGGCTGGAAGGAGAATCTGTGAACTGGTCAGGACCATGGCACACCTCAGTTCCTGAGAAGACTGTAGAAACAAATGAAGGGCAAGAATATCCCTGGGATCAAGAAATACTGACTTACCAAGAGGAACCTGCCCACTGTGGTGGGATATCAGGCTCTGTGCATAATGGGAGGGCAGAGGATGTTGTTCAACTTTTTTGTCATTGTAAGGCTCTTGACATAGTCTGCCAGATTATCTTGGTGCAAAGCTTAGGATCTCTGGGCAAGCTGAGTGGACTCTAAGGTGTGTAAAAACTGGTCAGGCTACTGGTCCTAAAAGGTAGTGGTTAGTGGGCAAAATCCATCTGTCATCTGATTGATACTTAAATTGATACTATTTTCTCTGTTTTTTAATGACAAGGAACCTTGATAAGATTGTGGGTAACACTTAATTGGGAAGAGTGGTTGATATGCTGCAGGGTATGGCAGGTATTCGAGAGAGCTTTGATAGGCTGGAGAAATGGGCCAACAGAAGCTTTATAAAGTTCAATGTAGGCAAAAGCAAAGCCCTTCATTTGGGATTGAATAAGCTCACACAACAGTACTGATTTGTGAGGAGTGCCTTATAAATCTTATACAACATGGAGACTCCAATATTACGTCTCCATAAAAATGGAATCTTGTAAAATTCATTATTTATTTGGATATTGGTAGAAGCTAAATACTGGCTTGGGACTGTTTAAAAGCTAACAGCTCAAGACAAACTATGGCATTTCTAATAAAACTCACACATTCGAAGTGTTACATTCAAGTATTTTAAATTTATTTTTATAAGGTGTAAGTTATTAACCTATAGCCATTGTAATGCCCATTTAAACTTGAAAGTACATTTTTACAATTTTCATTTAAACTGTAACAATATTGACTTGATCTCTTCAATAACTAAAGAAAAACGTGTGTTTTGGGATTCGTACACCTGTTAGTGTTGCTTGGTACAATAGATTGCTTAGGGTATCAATATTTAGATTAGTATTTAGGTGTATCCAAATAAAGGTTGAAAAGATTGCATCTCAACATGAAATGAAACTATAATTTGTCATCAACAGTATATGTTAGTCAACTCTTATTTTCTGATCTGTTTAGGAACTGAAAAAAAGAACATATGGAAAAAGGAACTCATGAACTAAGTGCTTGTGGTTTTAGCATTTTAATGCATGCATAAATTTTATAGCTGATTCTGTTGGACATATTTGTACATAAATATATACATATGTATATTTATATGTGCATACATATACACATACACAGAGCCATGGACCAAAGACAGTAAAAGCAGATGCCATGATAAAAATAAGAGGACAAGGCTTGGAAGATGTGGATAACAGATACATCTGTTGAAGCGTCTTAGATGAAGTCATGCAAGGGTAAATACTGCAAATTCTTTCACACTGAGAAAGAATTGACTCCTTCATGAACTATCCCATATAAAGTTTTATGGATTCATATAATCTTATAGGAAGACCAAATTGAGTAGTCAGAAGAAAAATTATGCAGATAAGTTAGAAATAGCAGGTTGGTAGAGATGTCATCCCATGATCTTTATACAGTGAAAATTGCTATTCTGTGACATTTTTTGAAAAGTATATCATATTTCTTACTGAAAGGACTTGCAGAATACTTGTCAGACTTGACATATCTTAAATATGTCAACAGCTAAAACAATTCATTAAATAACTTTCTAAAACAAAAGTAGTTGTTTGAAGCTGTTTTTGAAAGTTGTGTTTTAATACTTAATCAAAAATTGAGGAATGTAAAGCACATTACAGAAATATATATATATTTTAAATCATAAATTGAAATAAATGATGTGTTATTTCTGGACTCTCTAGACATATTTCAAGATAATTAATTTCATACGCACTTTAGTATCATTAATTGTTTACAATAGTTTGTTCCTCTGCAGAGAAGATAAGATTGGTGCACTTGAAGTGAAATTAAAAATTGTTTTCAAACACTTATATTAATAGTTGATTGCGTTAATGGTGTTATTTGTGCTGCTATAATTGCTGCAGTAATTTACAGTTCTGATCCTAATAGTATTTTAGTATTGAGAATCTGAAATGTCATTATTTTTTCATATCCCTTTTCTGCATAAACAAATCTCTTTAATTAAACTTTGCAAGTATTCAAACTGAGAAGTTTCACAAGAAAATGAAGCTTCTGTAACAGAAGAATGATTTTCAAATTAAAGTAAGGGGAAAAGATGAAGTGGGAGGTATGTACATATGTATGCAAGCACTGTTTTCCCGTATTACCGATGGAGTAATTGCAGCAGATAATTGGACTGATATATTTCAGATCAGCATTTTAAAAATAGGCTGATAACATGTATAAAACTTTATTTTTTTCTGTCGCAGTGGTTTCATTCATGCATTGAATTCAGTGGTAGTCAGTGAAGAAATAGCCAATGTAAAAGAGGTACTACAGAACTGAGAATCAGGTTTTGAAACGCTTTTAGGGCAGTTTACAGTATATTACAGCTGCTGTTTTCCATGAACAAAAACAACAGTTATCCCTTTGCAGTTGTCTAGTTAGACGTATTTTATAAGCCATTTCCCTTGCTGGAGTATTGCAAAGCAGTGGGAGAATTTAGTACAATCTGTGCACAGTATTCATATTTCCTTGTCTGGCATTCACCTTATTTGAGGAAACAGAATGGAGCTCTGTATGAGCCAGAATGGCTAGTTCAAAACCTTGGAGGGACCAGTTCTTGAATCTTCACAAGTTTGCTGTTAATCCACAACATAACTGAAATTTTCATACTTTTTAATTAAGATTCATGTGATTTATAAAAACATTCTGCTATGACAATATTTTAACATACCGAATTGGCCAGTTAATTTGCCAGATTTATTCATAAATTAAAAATGGTTAAATACTGAGTTTATATATTGAGACCTGTACACTGGTCACATTTTTTTTGCCATTGGATCAGAAATATGCTTGATAATTGTTCAGTAATTTTTAAATATTTGATCTGCACCATTCATTTAAACTGAGTGGGAGCTCGTTGCCATACAGTAGGCTACGCTTGACTTGTGGTGGCCATACACTTGTGTGGCACCAGACCTTGAGTGGAGGTTCTGTCGTGGTACAGAAAATGAAGGCAGACAGTGTTGACTCTTCTATTCAAAATTTTCTTGTGGTTTCATATACGCATTGCTGAAGTCACAAGCTGTCCCTGCTATCATTACTTTCCATTTCTTTACTTTTCCCCAAAAAACAAGCTGAATGTATCTATACTTGTATGTATGCCATTCTCTTTTGATTTGATTTCCTATAAACACATTATATTTCTTCTAAGTTAGCTCTGTTGTCACATTAGTGATTACAGTATTCAGAAAGGCTGTTTCAGAGAATTTATTGGTTTGAAGTGCATTGTACTTTCCGAAGAGTGTCTTTGTTTTCTTCTTAGATCCTGACATCTTGGCATGACAGTCTTAGTTCCTGATAAGGTTTTTTTTTTTTTTTTTTTTTTTTTTCCTAGTGTCCCACTTGGAGTATGCTCTGGATCTGTCTTGGTAACACCAGAATGCTTAAGTCATTTGAAAACTGCTTATTTTTCCTCCAACTCTTCTATATACTTATGTGTGTGCATATAAATACAGACACAGAATGGATATTTGTCCTGTCACCATCTTCTACGTGTCATTAATGGTTTTATAGACTGCTGTCACATTCACCCTTAGTGGTCTTTCTTTTTAATAAATTAACAACATTGTATCTGCTTCTAAGCAATGATTTTAAATTCTCAGAATTTTCCAGAACGTTTATTGCTCCTGAACTGCTCAACTGTCCTCTTTTTCTTACAATTAAGCTACTTTGGGTCGATTTTTAGAGAGTTCTGCTCCCAAACAACTCTGAAGATGGCTACGTTATAGTCAGTTTTTCAAAATAGTTCTTGGATAGTTACATGTTGAAACGGGTCCTTTGTCTGCCTTAACCAGTATTTACCAATAACCATTTATGAACCACGTATGTGCCATTATTTAAATAACCATTATTTACAGCATCTAAAATTGTAGTTTTGGCATTATATCTTGTAATGATTTTTAACCAAACTGCTTGGAAGTAATTACTCTCCTGTTATTATTGTAGTTTCTGCCTTAACTTTTCTAATCATTTTTAGTATTTCATGAGTACTTTTATCTTGATTAGATGACACACAATTTTTACCTTAAAAATGCATTATTTTTATTTATACATAAAATTTCAGTGCAAAATAAATTCTCCTCTCTGTTTATGATTATTTTTTTGATCCTACTTCTTTATTTTATATTTATATCTTATTTCTTCTGGTGCATCCTATACCTTTATATAATCTTTACTCTTGCATCATATTATCCCAGTGATTTTTTTTTCTCACCAAGTTATGAGAGGCTTCTCTTATTTTAGACCTCTTCTCTTTGTTTTCAGAATTCAGGTATTTTTTATCACTTGTCCTCTGAAAAGAAATAATGACTTAGCAGTTTGATAGGGAGGATGCTATATTTAAGAGCACAAATTGTTTATATTGCATTTTGCATAACAAACTTAACTAGCTCAGTTGTACTGTATACATTTCGAATGAGAATTTTTGATCTTTTAAAAAAGATTTTCCAAATAGGAAGAGAAATGTAATGGAATTAGAGTGGAAAGTCAGTTTTAGTATAATTATACTGTACTATGATTATTGTGTTCATATCATGTTGGTATACTTACTTAATCCCATAGGTCCTGAAATACTTGTATAGGGCTTAATACTGCCAGCTGTGGATCCGTACACATGTTGGGATTCGGTGCTGCTAGCATGCCTGTACCCTCACCTTCAAAGGGCTTGATCTTGTTAGATCTTAAAGGCTGTAAAGAAATACAGAAAAAAATGACATCATCAGGAAAAAATGGGTATTTCTTGTAATCCCGTATTAAGTGCTTGTGTTTTTCCTTTCAAGTTAGTCTGTATAGCACAGGGTACAGAGAACAGCAAAAAGGTAATACCAATGTATGGAGAACCAAGTTTTAGTAAATAGAGCAACATTCTATTTTATTTTTTTCCCCTAGTTAAATTTAATTTTTATAGCCATATTATCAGTTTGTTAATTAGTTTCCTCACATCTGAATATCTCTCAGCAAGTTTTTTTTTTTTTTTTTTTTTTTTGAGAATTTGTCATTAATTTCTCTTGAAACAAGTGTGAACTATTGCTGGAGATCAAGATAAGTTTTGTGCCATCTTGAAAATTAGAATGAAAAACACAGCTCATACAGACGGTGTGAGTTTTGGATTCTATTAGTTATTCTAAAATCTAAATCTAGACTATTTTAATCAAGGTGTGAAATAAATCTTTCACACCTTGTGTCCAATAAATTCCAAATAGTGAAAATGCAGAAAAGAAGACAAAAAATAAGTACAATCTCCCTCCCTCAATTATTTTTATTCATGTAATTATACTGTTTCCCAAATGCTTCCTGGTAACTCCATATCCAGAAATTCTTGTTAATTTAGGATGATTTTAGTGGTTACACTTTTTATTTTATGAGGAGAATAATTAAGTTGTTTTTGTTTTTTTTTTGACATTTACAATACCAAGCTTCTTATTGGTTTATTTTTCTTTTTTAAATTTACTTAAGAGACCTTTTACCTTTTTCTTTCCTTTTTTTTCTGAGCTTTACAGCTATATTATTGCTGTAATGTTGGCCAACAAAGTAATCTGTGAAAATCAATAGATTCCAGTACTGCAGCAAAAAAGCTAGGTACCATCGAGCTTGAAACTGCATTTGACACTTAAATGACTGTTTCTGTCTTCTACTTTTGCTCATTGTTTCACAAAAGATGAAAGTAAACTACTAACTGAAGTGAATGTCTCCTCTACAGTATCTTTACTAGTTTCTAAAGCAGTGGTGCAATCCAATATTGAATTTAGATCTCAGCTTAATTCAGCATCCTATAGTCACTTTCTTTTTTATTTTAATCTCCTTAGTATGTGGATTTGGCAGCTGTTACTCTCCCACTGTCAACTGTAAAAAGAATGAACAGAAGCTATTAATCCCCTGCCTGAGTACCTATGCTACTGGGTACCCAACTGAGTACCCCTGCTACTGTCCTCTCTTACTTCTGTGGCTGCACCAGAGGAGTCTAGAGCATGTGTCTCAGGGAAGAGGCTTGCTAAGGGACTGGATGCTACAAGAAAATGAGCTTTTTCATCTATATCCCTCCAGTTTCATTACTGAACTATTTGGGCCTTGTTTACTAGTAGGAACTGAATAAAATACCTGAAATTGCAGAAACTCTCTAGATTGACACCTTACAGGACTTGTCAGCCTTTTGGAAAGCAGTGCAAACCATTTATTTCAGAGTGCTGAAAGCTGTTCATGATCTGTCAAATACCTCCTCCTGCTATTGCTGTTGATACTTCCATTTTTGCACAGACTGTCAAAGGAAATGAAGAGGTCCACAGGAGAGAGAGATGATTTAAGTCCTTTACTCTTTGAAAGCCTTCTGGGCCATCCTATATTCCATCAGAATATTTCTCATGACTAGAAGTCTAAAAGCCTTTCTTCCTATGTCCTTCCCTAGCTATTCCTTAAAATCTTACCTTAACAGTTCCCATGGAGGTTGTCATTTAACCAGCCTCACAGTCGGTTCGCCCATCATGGTGTATCTGCCACCATTCCTACAGGCTTAGTTTTGCACAGTAGCAGCTTTCTCTCCTTTCTGCCTTTCACTGCATGCAGCAGGAGTAAAACCCACCATTTTAATGCTGGTCTTAGATACAAATGGTCTTTTGATTAACTTCACCATCCAGCTATCTTCTAAGCTTCTTTCAATATTCAGAGATGAATTTCATCAGAAGGAAGATGCAATTCTGGCCAAGAATGTGGAGTTTTTAGTCTCTTACTAAGTTTCTGAGGTTTAGCCAACTTGCTTTTCTCTGATTCTGACTTTTCTTCTCCACCATCTCTGAGTCCAAGCTCTGTGCTCCGCTCTGCTAACACAATTTCCAGTTGTTCTGCTTAAGCTGTAATCTTCTAGTTCCCTACCCTTGTTCTTAAAGGAACATGATACAGACAAAACTTGGAGGCAAATACCATGTGCAACCCATCACAACAGCACCTTGATGCAAGGCAAATTAGGATAACCCTACAAGTGCTTCCCCAGCATAAATGGATTTTTTTTGTCAGATCCAGTATTTGTTATTTTATCCTGCTTCCTCACATGGATTACCACTTCTTTTCTCAATTTTTTTTTATATTCTATGCAAGTTCTGTCTTGGTTTGAGTTTTGGCAGTTTTTACTTCATTCTTACACTTTTTATTGACAATATAAAGGCTTTTTTACTGGGTCTTTTCCACTTTGTTTATTCCCAGTGTCCTCTTTCAACTTGTGTTTGCCAGACAGTTCTGCCACTTTCACACCTCCCATCTTTGATGTAACTGTTTCCTTTATTTCAGGCTTTTCCATTTTAAATGGAAAAATGTTCATTAAAATGGTCTTCTATTTACATCATGATGATTTCTGTTAGTTCCTGTCAGAGTTAATCTTGGTGATTAGTTTATACTGTGTCCTTAACATATCACCATCCTTTTAGACTCAGTGTTTATCTGATTAAAAATTTTATAAACTCTTATTATGAGAAATAAACAGTCAATATCTAAAGTGTTTGGTCTCCATTTACATGTAGTTATTTAGTCCCCACAGTAATGTGATTTCCTATATAGCTTATTTCTCTAGCAGCATTGTAGTTCCCTCTCCACTTTCATATTCAGTCTTGGGATATTCGTTTGTCATTGATTTTCTGAGGATCTGAATGTAGCTACATTCAGGTACCTGTAGGCCATCGACGAAGCCTGAGAAAATAGCCAAGTAGCACATGTGCCAAGATGGCAGGAAGGGCACTCTGCTCTAAAGGTAGGAGCCAACTAAGCTGTTGTAATAAAACAAAAGAGTCAGTGTTAAGAGAAGAACATGGTGATCATGTTCTTTGTGATACCATGATTTTTGGTGTGCTCATAAAAACAAGAAGGGAAGGAACTGGCAGCTGTTACACATGAAACTAATGAAAACTCACTTCCGATTTTGCGCTTTTTCATCTGAGTCCTTGAGATGAAAGAATAGGAAACATTTAATAATGGAGCTTTTTGACATTAGCATAGATTTTTTTATTTTATTAGTCATAAGTATTATGCTTTTTGAGGGCAAAAAGTAGTCTGGAAGAATAACTGTTTAATTTTGTCAGTCTCTCTTATTCTTTGAATCTTCCTAATCAGATGTATCTCCTTGATCAGATGTATGGAATCTCCTTAATCAGATACAAAAAAACGGAGGTTGCTGGTTAACACAATGAATGAGTCTGTAAGTGTAAACCTGAGTGTTTGTGCCTATGGGTATAGGTGTTTATATGTGAAAGCATATTCCTTTTTTATCTGAAATTTGAAGATTGTGATTTGACATTATATCATTCCATGATCAGTGTGTGAAAAGTCTGTTACTGACACAGCAAAAATCTGCCCATGAAGGAGACTTGAAATCATGGGGCTCCCTGTGATTTGTAGTGTTTCCACAGGAAATACCACAGCAGACGTGATCTGTCATTGCTTTCTGCCCTAGCATCTTGTATGGTTGCTATTGGAGACAGCATGCTGGTTTTGTACATGATAAAGATGAACCTTTCATCTAATATTTCTTTTTCTAAGAACAATATAGAGAAAAAAAAACATATTTTGTTGGTTGGATGTGTTTTGTTGTGATGATGGAAGGCTCGGTGGCTGCAGAATATAAGGGAGGGCGGGTGGGTTTAGAGCCTTGTGAGTGCCACCCTGCTGTGCAGTTCTAAATGATATTTGTAATCCCTGTGAAGACCAAATAGAAAACTAACCATCATAAGCTTGGTAAGATGTTTGTTGCATGAGTATCTTCTCTTTTAGATATCATTATAAAGCCTTTTAATAACATTGAAAATGTTGTGACTGCTGGAAATTTGTTTGAACCAGGAGGCACATTCTGGAGAAAGAGTACAAATCTTTAGAAACTCAAAGAAGGGAAAGCAATCCTCCCTGCTATATTTGTACAAAACAAAACAAGCAAACAAACAAACAAACAGCCTGAGATAAGTTGAGAATAAAAATAAAGTAGGTTCTCATTTCTTACTGAGAAAAACAAAGCAGATCAGCACTGAGGCTCAATACAGTGCTAGGAGGAGAATAACTCTCAGTTCCAGGGCCTGGGGCACAGCAGTGAGGAAGGAAGAAGGGTATTTTTTTTGCCAAATATATTGAATTATTTTAGTACTTGCTTCATTTTTATTTTTAGTATTCCAGTTGTTAGAATAAGATCTGATTTCTCCTGCAGATCATCTAAAATTTAAGTTATTCAAGTGAATCTGACAGTTTGGGGTACTCGGGCTTTCATGAGACTTTTCAATTCCACAAAAGGTTTGTAAATGCTATCAAAATGTAATTTCAGTGCCTGAAATCCAGATATGAGATCATCAAGAGCGGGTATATACTTTAACAAGTGTCCTACATGAGTCAGCATGGGGGAAGAAAGAACTGAGACCCAAGCCAAAAGGAGATGTCACACAGAACCAGCATCTCCCTAGCACCGAGTAGGCAGTGCAGAAACAATCTGGGGAAGCACATGCTATCACATGTGTCCTTGGGCTGTGGAAATTAAGCTAAAACAAATACTTCAGCTGCTTATCTCACTTATTTGCTGAAGGTGAAGAGATGGCAAAATAAACCATGGCTGCATTTCCCTCGTTCGTGCTAAGTTAACTGCCATCAATCTCAATCTGTGTCAGTGCAATGATTTATACTTCACATTCTTTTACTTTTGCCGCAGGGGCAGGAACATCTAGCCAAAAACCCGTGCACATGACAGTGTCAGTTACCATTCAGTTATCACTCAACATGGATAAAGTTTTGAATTTTTACTCATTGGTAGAATCCTGTTTTGGAACACAAGAGTTTGTCTCACTTTAGTAAGAATATTAAGTGCATTTTGGCTGTGTAAGGATTCATTACCTTATTCACACATCATAGTTGACATTTTTCTGTGCTTGCTTTACTGTAAGTACGCCTATGATCACATACATACGTAGGACTAACATCTTAGTGACGTCGGAAGTCGCATGTTCTTGCAAACACCTTGCTATACATGTAGGCATCCCTCTGTTACCGTGTCCCTTACGCTGCCATTCCCTGTAATACCTCTTTTCCGGCAGGCCCTATAGCTTGCATGTGGCACACTGTTAATTTAGTCTTTGCATTCTCTGCAGAATGTTTGGGCAACAAAGGCATTTGCTGAGAGGCATCGTGTCGCAGCGGATACATCCCCTACATCTTGTGTGAGAAATGCTGTAGTGTTATTTAGTTACCTTGAAACCACTCTTACCTTAAAAGAGGCTGATCTGCAAAATAAAACTTTGTACTTAAAATATTTATTGAAAAAAAGAAAAGACAATCCAGTTGCAGGTATTTATAAAAGAGGTACATGCAGGTTTTAAGAAAGCACACACATAATCCTAAACATTTATGAAGAATTTTTTTCCACCTCTCCCTTATTCAAATGGGATTCTTAGTCTTTCTTAGAACCTAGACAAAATAAACTTGTTTTTTTTTGGAAACTTTTAGTTTTTATAACTATTTTTTTCTTCCAGAGATATATTCCAGGTAAATATAATCATCCCCCCAGAAATATATGAATTTGCTCCTTATGCTTTTAGTCCAATCATCATAATACTAATTTGTTCAATATGCAGATGCCTGTGTTTTAGATGTCTGTGTTATCTCTTCAAGTTCATACAGGTGAACAAGTCCTCATTTCAACTCCTCCCTCTTTTACAACTAAGCATCTATGATGCAGTATTAACTGTTTCAGGCTGAATCTTATTATACTTATCCATACTTGATACACATATTTGGTACAATTTTTTTCTTGGCTTAAATGTTTATAGGTCTGAGCTATTGTTTATGGATTGGACAAGTACCAGAACTGAAAAGGGGCTCAGAATGATGCAGTCCAAACATCTTCCTCTAATAAGCTGTAATACGGTATTGTATGAGCACAGTGAGTGCTCAATATATTTCAGCACCACTGTGAAATAGGGACATTCTCTATTTTACAGGGAAATTAACTGATTTCCCTATTTAGTTAATTATTATTTAGAGTCTGTACTGGATAATAAAAATAAGCCTCATTTTCAGAGCTCACTACTTGCTAAAATGATCTCAAGACAATAGACTTTACAGCTGGACAAGATATTGTATCCTATTAATAAAGAACTAAAAAAGATCGGTTCCAATATTTGAACTTATTAAGAATCCCAGTAGCAAGCATATGTAGAGCAAGTATGTATGCTTATAAGAAGTACTGAAAATTATTTTACAAAAAGGCTAGACATTGCTAGCTATGAAACTTGGAGATGTACTTCCTTACTTCAGAATCTTTATCACTTCTGAAATGCACTGTTGCATTTGCTTAACTGCAAGGCAAGAACAGGGTTCAAAATAGTGACCTTGACCAAGAATAAGCTTACATAAAATTTGAACTTCTCACTACACTTGAGTCATTCTGACTTACTGTTTTTAAAGATCCTTATTGATGCCGTGTAGTTTAATGAACCGTTCTCTGCCAGAACAAAATGGCAGCACCATGGAATATTGACACAGTGGAAGACTTCAGCCCAGATGTCACACTGCTGGTCTACACAGATGAGAAAAGAATGCAAGAGGAACATAAATGTTGTGTAGTGGGTGAGCTGCATCTGGTTCTGGGCCCAGACAGAACATCACTGTGATTTCCATTGAAAAGCAGAGCAATCCAGGGAATGGATGGCCTGGTCACAGATGCAATGCCAGAGCCAATTCTCACTTCTTTGAGCCATGGTGTAAGACACTGAAATGCTCACAATTTTTTGATTTCCCCTAGGAGAACTACCATGGTAGGAAGTTTTGCAACCTCTGATTAGAATTACTAGAACAAATAAGAAGGGAGGAGCAGAAGTGGTACCCTGTACTATCCTATATGTTTTTTTTTTTTTTTAATTTTAGAATAAGTTTCATAATAAGCCATCCATTTCCATGGCATATATGATAAACACAAATTTAGAATCACATCAATCAAATTTTTAACAATTTCAGTAGAAGCAGTGACATGCAGGAAAAATCTGACTTAATGTTTAATTTATGTTAAGTATATCTGAAATAAAATTATTTATGGACATTTGGCTCAGAATCACTCTTTCAGTTTAAAATCATCTATCATATTACCATATCATATAAGATTAATTGCTGACCACAAACTTAAACACCAAAAGTTCCACAGGAACTTAAGGAAAAATTTTTTAACAGTGAGGGTGACAGAGCACTGGAACAGGCTGCCCAGAGAGGTTGTGGAGTCTCCTTCCCTGGAGATCTTCAAGACCCGCTTGGATGCAGTCCTGTGCAACCTAGGTGGCCTTGCGTGTGCAGGGGGGGTTGGACTAGATGACCTCTAGAGGTCCCTTCCAACCTTAGGCATTCTATGATTCTATGATATCACAATATATAAGTGAAACTTTGATATTATCCTTAGGTTTATCTGTAGTGTTTTATGCTATATGTACAGCATGTAGGAAAGTTTTTAGTTCCTCTGCATTTTAATGCCTTTGTTTTATACACAGTAAAGTAGGTAATTTTACTGATATACATTCCCTTTTTCCTTCCTGTTCTAGCATTTACCTTACAGCTATCAGAAACTGAAATATCAGCTTTTTCTTTCCTTGCTTTTGTTTTCAGAAAAAATAGCACCTTCTTGTCAGTAAATTTAAAACATATATATATAGTATGTCTTTAAACTAATAAAATTTGATATATGCTGTTTTATCTACCAGTAAAAATGTATGTGGATTAAAACTGAAGCTGTCTTAGAGAAGTATAGAAATGTAAATAACTACAAAGTGAAGTAATGAATAGCATAGGCTTCTTATAAAAAAATGTGTTTTTCAGCAGTATTTCTCAAAACAAGTCCCACAGTTCTCTAGCTGGGGGTCATACAAATTAAGCAGAGTGACATGATCCATTTTACCTAAACTACCAGAGTATAGGGTACAGTTTACTCCTTCTACCTGTTGCTTATTACTCGGTGTAATTACTTGGTGTAAAAAATAAAAATAAACAGAAAGAGTAAAAGTGTTAACATTTTTGGTTGTAGTGTTGTCTGAATGACTCCTGTTGATTTCTAACAAATCCTGAGAAATTTGAAGTCTTGAAAAAAAATAGATCTTACCAGTAGCATAGTGCCTTGAAAGCATAAAAAAATCAGGGCTTATAAAATGGCCTACTGAGAGAAAACCTACTCGTGTTGCATCTATTTATGCACTATTATTTAGTGTGATTAGAAGACACTAAATGCTAGCCTTATACTTTGCATTGTATTTAATTCAGTATCTAACCCAGGAGCGTGGGTCATAGAATTACATTTCCTAAAGGACAAATTCTTCTCTTGTGGGGGAAGAAAGCTCCACAAGGAATTAAGACTTTTCTGAAAGATTATTTCTTCTACTCTGATTGTTCTTTTACTGCTCTGCAGGTGACACAGAAGTTCAGCTGCAGTAGGTTAAGAGCAGATTTAAATTCAGCTGCAGTAGATTTAGAGCAGATTAAAATTCAGAAGGGTAGTCACATTTGTTGTTGTTTGGCAAATTGGAGGAAGGTATTGAGTTGAGAACAGAACATCCTTAATTTGAAAGTTCATTAAGACCACTTTATACAATTCTACTCACTAACCAGAATCAGAAATAGGGCAGAGGAACAAGTACTGTAGGGTGAATTTTATTTTGGAGTTATGCCATTGCTTTCAGTCTGTCATGTTGCAAATAAATATAAAGAAAAAATATCAAAACTCATTCTGTTTATGCTTAAAATTATGCATTCTGACAAATCTCACATTCCTTTCCCAGGGTTGTGCAAATCAGACTCCAAAATTAGATATATTTTCAGGAATTATGAGGATGTGAAAAATTATCTAATGGAGTACATAGCTTGGTACACTGTGATATGTGTTGTGAGAATTTTTTTAATATACAAAATGTACCCTGAGGGAGACAAATGAGGGCAGATTATATTATGTTTTGTTTTGAATAAATTGTTTTTTTATTGTAGAAGCTCTGATCATAGACTAAAATCTCAGGTTAATAATACCTAATAGCAGGTCTAATTTGGGCTAATCTGTAAGGGATGTTAATAGATGGTTTGGGCAGTTTGTGTAAACCTTCCTTACCAGGTATCTGTTCTCCTTTTGGTCGAGTATAAAGGGCACTTAAAGAGCGTAGTATCAGATACATCTGGCTAGTTCCTGAATAGTAAGTTGTATTAAATTAAATTTCTGGTGTTGCTATGACCCTGACATTTTCAGGTAATTTAAGTATTATGGTTTATCAGCATATTAGTGTATTTTTTTTAACATGGAAGGGAGCCCAAATGCAGATGCAATCTACACTTTAATCTGATCTACTAATCACAACCTTATGTCAATTCTCAAGCATAGTAGAATAAAAAATGCTTAATTTCTTATTTGTGTTAGCCGTGCTTATTTCTAAATATGGTTAAATAGCTATTTACTTAGCTTAGCACTCTCAAGGCAAGTTATGGTTTGACCAAATTGTTCATGGTGTAGTTATGATTACAGTAGAAATAAGAGGCCTCTAAATAGTAGAAAGTGCTACATTTAAAATATAAAACAACAGCAAAAGAGAAAATATTGGGACCTTAATTGGTAAGTTTGCTTTGGGGGAACGGAAATAAAAGAAATCAAATAAAAGTATTCACTGATAATAGGGCTTGGGAGGATACAGATAAATGTTTATCCCTGTTCATTTGCTTTTCAGTGTGCGATATGGATCATAGGTTGCCATGGTGATTTTTTTCCCATATTAACTTAATCGTCTTGAGTGATGCTAACTGGGAAAGTTAAAAACAGCTGTGCTAAATGCTGACACTTTACTGTCTTTTATATTTATTTTTATTGACTTCGTCAATTCTTGTTGGTTGGCTGGTTGCTTTTTGTCTTTTTTACAATCCCAAGAATGAGGGCTTTCCTTGAAAACTTTTACAGGGGTGAGGCTGGAATAGCCATAAGTAAGAACTAGTAAAATATTACACAAGGTTAGGGGAGAGAGGAAAAGTGCTGAAATGGTGGTTTACATGGCATTGGCATGGGCAATGTTCTAACCTCATTCAATATTTCAGGTTTTTGAGGCAATTTATGGATTCTGTATAATTCCCCTCTCAGAAACAGTGTGAAGCACATAACTATTTCTGCCTTTTTCCATGTTAGTGGCAGGAAAAGCAGACTGCCTCCTATCCTGCTTGGTAGTCTGCACGCTCATTCCCTTGCCAAAGCAACTGGCAAAGGAGGGAGCGAGATGGGCAGATAGAGAGGTAGGTAGGGACCATGTTTCCTACAGTGCCTAACGATTGCCTATGCCACTCAACAGAGTGTATAAAATATCCTCCTTTTCATATCCTAAGTATAACTGTGCTGGAAGGCCTATTCCTGTTGCTGTTGCACTGCCTGGAGCTGCATGTTATGTTTTAGTGGTCGAGCAGTGAGGGAAGCCCTTTGTCTTGCCCCAGCTCTGTCATATGTGCATGTGGTCTCTCCTAAGAGAGCTGAGAGAAGCTTTGGAAGCTGCCCTGGAGCCTGGAGGTGGTTGTTGTGAAGAGGGAGTTTTCCTTGGAAGCCAGCAGTGGCTGTGTGCATCCTGAACACACTGCATCTGCTGCATCCTTGAACTAAAGAGCCAAGCTAAAGGGGAGGACCTCCCAGCAGTGACAGAGGAGGGAGGTGGGAGATCTATTTGATCCATCTCACCCAGCATGTCAGAAATCTCTCTATTTAAATGATTTTAAATGATTTACTATTCAGTGTTCTAGTAAAGCCTTAAAAAACTCTTAAAATATTTCAGTCTTTTAGAAACTCTCTTGCTGTAAAGGAAAGGTCAGATGGCTTTACCTTGAGGTTTTGAGCAGAGCAAAATTCCATCATGATAAGAAATATGTGGGGTTTTTTTTGTTTGTTTGTTTGTTTGTTTCAGTGACCGGTAGGGAAGAAGGTGAGCAATCATCAAGTCATCATTCTGCTTACGGCCTTTAATAATGAGAGGAGGTGAAGATTCATTTGGAAAATTCTACATAAATGTTCAAATTCTAAAAGTTGGGCACAGACATAGGATTTTGGAAGATAAAAATGCTTACTGGATCAGCAAATTCAAGGTCTTCATAATCCAAAGTACCATCTTTCTATTCAATAGCATATCATGAATTCATCTTCCAGGAATTTGACTGTTTTTTTGACAGCCCCCCCTACACACACACTTTCAGCATCCACAACATTCTGTGTCAGACTTCCACTGTTTAATTTTAAATTGTATGAACAGTAGCCCTGTTTGTTTGCTTTCATCCTGCCACTGATTTATGGCATTTCATGCCCTTTCCATCCTGTACTATGAGAAACAATGACAACTCTATTCACTGCCTACATACCGCTCTCTTCTACCCCTGCTTTGTGGTGGTTTATTTTGTTTGTTTGTTTGTGTGTTTATTTCCGGAGTACCTAGTCTTTATAGTCATTCACTGTTCAGAGACCATCTCAAATCCATCATCATCCTTATACCGTAATATTGTTGCATATTGTGAAATTCCATGATAGCTCTTCTCAGCTAAAATTTGGCTTGAATTCCCTGAATAACTTATCTGAGTCGCTTGTAAGTATGCTGAAGAGCACAAACTTTAATATAGATTGCCCAGGGACTTTCTGAGAGCTCTCTATTCTGAGAGCTCACTATTTATTCCCATTTTTTTCTTCTTCTATTTTAACCAGCTCTTCATTTATTGAAGCCTTTCCCTCTTACCCCAGGGTTTTTACTTTGGAACACTATCAAGCATGGAAAATTGCTGAAAGCCTTTCAGAAACCACAGATATAACTGCCAAGGTTTCCTTTTTCACATGCTTAGTGTTACTCCTGTAAATCATGACATCCAATTCAAAAAGCTTTCTCAACCATCCTCCCAAATATTATGTGCATCTATTGTTTGTTCTTCAGTACATTTTTTACTTATTTTTGCCAAATGGAACTTGGACTTAGGAGTTCACAGGGTTCATAGGACCTTACATCCTCTTGTTCTTTATCAAATAATAAAAAGGTAAACCCAAAACAACCTGCATCCATTCCTGTGGTTTGGATGCAATATAAAGTCATGACCATGTAAGTAGTTGGGTAATTTCCTTTTAAGCTTTTGGGCAAGCATTTTTTTTTCTTCAGATTTTCCTTCCACTTGTTTTACATGTTTATTCTAAAACCTATTCTAGTGATTATTCAATTTTGGATAAATCTCTTGTGTCCCTTCTAAAAAGATGTTTGTGACACCTTGGGGCATAGAAACCTCCAGAGCTCCTCAATGTTGAATTTAGATTTAGAGGAGTTTCCTTACATTTCCTTGTCTTTGAATACTCTTACTAGAATCATCTATTAGCCCAACAGGCTTCCTGCTCCTGTTAAAAAAAAAAAAAAAAAAAAAGATTTAATACTGGTCATTTTGCTTTGAGTGAGTTGTTCCTTGGGATCTTTTTTATTTTGCTTTACCTGGCCTGCTTTATTGGGTTTTTTACCTACCAAAATTCATATTATTTCTTATATTTTTTATTTTTAAGGAATAACTTCTTAGCCTTTTTGTTTTTGTTTGATTGATTTTTTTTGAACCTTGCTATCTAAAAATTGCAGTTCTGTTGAGGCTCCAAAATCTTTTTTCTTATGATAATTTATTTCCACTTTCTGTGAAGCTCCAATACCTTCTTTATCTATTCATCTGGTTGTGTTTATTCTTCTGAATGTTCCTTCAAATTTGCTTTAAAAAAGCCTCTTTTGCATCTAGTGCTCCAGTATGAAATGATGACTGCATTTTTTTTCTGTTTCTGCAGATATCTAAACCTAACTACTCATTGTTATGATCCTCTATAGTGTTAAGAATCGACTGAAGATTTTCCGTTTCTTTTATGGTGGTGCCTTGTCATTGTGGTGCCTTACTTACCTTTTACAGGAGTAATTGATATCTTCCTTCTCTGGAGATACTCAAAAACCAACTGGACATGGTCCTGTGCACCTTGCTCTTGGTGACCCTGCTTGTGCGCAGGGGTTGGGCTAGATAGTCTCCAAAGACCCCTTCCAACCCAGTCAGTCTGTGATTCCACTGTTACAGCTTGTTCTACCTAAACAGTCTCACAGGCCCCCAGTAGATTTTCTCGGTGACATATCATAACAGTCCCAACATTATTTTTCTTCCTATTTTGGCATGAAATTTGAGTCCACATGAAATTTCTTATATAAACTGTGGACATCTGTACATCTGTAATGTAGCCCCAAGAACAGCTTATATACCATCTGGTGTGCTTAGGAACAGCGGTCCTGGTGAACCTGGCAGGGGCATTAAGTCTTCTCTGCAGCATCATGGATAATTTGGTCATATATTTTAACACCTTCCAATACATTGTGTCAGTATTACTTGTTTAGATGGCCACATACCCAGAACAATTTATTTTTTCTGTATTTATTTAATGCCTAGAATGATTCTTATGCTTAGTTGGTCCTTAGACAGCTTTGGAACATGATTAATGGTACTAAATATATTTTAAGCAAGGGAATAGTAATTTTCAATGTAGACTTTAAAATTTTCTTTCTTTGCCATTCCTTAAGCCCTACCTTCACCTGTAGCAAATAAATACCTGGTTAAAAACAATTCTATTTTTTGCTAGGGTGTCAGTGCACCTGTGATCCTGTTTGTATGTCGAAAACAATGAGTATATTTTAAAAAGATTGAACTTTTTTTTTTTTTTTTTGTAATTTCTTCTTACATCCGCAGATTTTGTTGTTTTTTTAATAGAATTTCCCTATGGAAAAAAAAAATGGAAACCAGGAGGTATCTTTAGAATCGGCACGCTTCTGAATAGTGTTATAAATCTTTGTCAAAAATCTTTTTAAAACCAAGTTGCAAGGATAATAAGCATGGGAATTGTGTGCTTTTTCCTCTTTTGTAGATGCCTGGACCTGTCTACAATTTCACTGGCTGTGTAGAAGTCATAGAAATCAATAATGTGGGACCTTTCAACTTCTCTAATGCTGTGGGCAGAAATAACATTGACAATTGCAGGTAAACTACCCTCTGTGCCTTTTCAAGTCAGAAGAAACTGTGTTGATTTTTCTTTCTTCCTAAAATAGGGTGACCATTCTAGATAATTTCAACAATACTTAGGGAAAAACTGGTTATACAGATGGACATTTTGCTTTCTTTTATAGTTTTTCAGCCTTTTTTTCAAGCCTTGTTAATAGAAGATGTTTTTTTCCAGCATAGTTCAGTTAAGCTTGATAGCTTGCTTAGAGTGTGGTTTTTTGTTTGTTTGTTTTTCACTCACTAGCTAGTGAAGCGTAGAAGAAAAAGACAATCCTAAAATAAAATATAGGAGTGGTCAGGGTAAGATGCTGTTGGTATTTCTATTCACCCTTTTGGGATTATCATTAATCTTTTAAGAAATTCTAGAAACTTACTGCTACCCATAATATACATAAGTTTGAAAAACTACAGGAAAACACTGTTTTTGAATATAAAAATAAAAAATAAAAAAAATAGAAAAGTTAAAAAAATAGGAAAAGATCATGGCTTCAAGAACTACTTACATATTAAAAATTAATTACTGGAAAATCATAAACCTTCCTAGATGCCTCCTAAGATTTGAGGAAGTCATTCTCATTTTGCATAAGCATTACACATTTGATCTCTGAAATTCTAAGCAAGATGAAGCTCTATTTTTAAACTACCGATTAAAAGAGGGACTTCTTTAAAACCAGGACCGTTACCATCTTCTGGGCTTTCTTTCATTCTGCAATGAAATCTTTTCTCGGTGGCAGGTGTCTGTATCCTTAGGCTTTATCACACTGCTCTGCCATCTGTGTTTCTTGTGGACTATTTTATCCAGCCTATGAGAACTGTAAGATCCATGAGAATTTTTTTCATCTGAACTATATGTTCTACTGTAGATGGGAAGGCGAAAGTTTTGAGGCAAAATTGACTTAGTTACTTTTTAAACTTATTTTTTCTTTAGAATGCTGCATTATCTGTTAGAATCTGCAGAATTATGTGCAAAAACGTACTGCATTTTGTATTGATTTTGATGTTTCCTTTCAATTTTAATCAATTAACAATTTACTCAGAAATATGGTTGGTGTATATTGACAATAAAGATGACTTAACCTCAACTGAGAACTCAGTGATTACATTCTAAAGGCTGTTTCTTGCAAATACTTTGATAAGTAAAATGACACCCTGTTTTGTTTAGATGAATCTTAAAAACAGTCTGATGCATTAAAGGATGTTAGACTGACCCAGTTCCAACTATCCCTCCCAACATGTTCCTTTTCCCTTCTCTGCTCATTCCAGAAGGCTGTAGATGAGCACAATGGTGTCCAATCTTGTGCACTCCACAGAGTTGGTTCCATCGTAGCCTGAGTCTCAGCTCTCCCAGTCTGTGGACACCTGGAAGCAGAATTGAAAGTAGTCTCAATTTCTCTGGGTGGCATAGTTGTTCCTTAGGAGCAGATTAGAGGGAAACCTAGTAGTGGTTTTCCTGACACTTTCCCTGCTAGATTTTCATTCTTTTTAAGTATCTCTGCTTTTGTATATTTAGCCTTCCTCAAGGGTCTGACTAATACCATTCGTTTAACTTGCTTTTATTTCTTGGCAATTCCAGCAACACGGATTACCTTATTATTGTGATGTAGAAGGTCAGTCAAGGGAGACATGCAGAAACTTAAAGTGTATGGGTTTGTGAGTAAATTTTAACCTTATGAATTTTTAATAGGTTTGAAATTTACTCAAATGTGTTCTGCCATTTTTTTAACTAGGTCTATTTGAATTTTAAAATACCAAAAGGATGAGCTAATATGTGCATAGAATATAGAGAACTTTCATAAACAAATTTTAGGTACAGTTCATTAACCTTTTCAAAACTATTGGCATCACATTTCAGGACTATTCGGTACATTTCAAAGGACATTATATACTCTGTGTTCCTCATATCTGAGATTAATGCTATGCAGGTTGCTGTTGCATTTTTCTGAAAGTTAAAAAAATTAAAAAATAAAACACTACTTACACTGGTATATGTATGTTATTATCTGTCAAGAGTTCCTTAAATATATAGGGAAAGAATGCTGTTTGTTCCTTTAGCATTCAGATTTGTAAAGCTGTGAAAATGTTGCAATTTGAAAGCCGTAGTGGTGGCAGCGAATCGAGTTCCCAAATAGTATGATCCACTATAAGCT
>JAWLRI010000197.1:515876-540094 GCA_034781795.1 Crypturellus tataupa | reverse complement strand
AACAGTAAATACCAAATAAAATGATAAAATACATAATTCTTATTGTAATATGTCCTCATTTAAATGAGTCTGTGAATCAGATGTCTGTATTGATTAATTAATATGCAAATATGTTATTTTCAGTGGCCAATAAATGGACTTCTCCAGGTAGATACTGTGCAAAATTGTGTCTCCTACAGGGAATTGGGATTGTTTGTCTAAGTGTGTAATCTTGAGTAATGCAATGCTGGAAAGATACATCATCCTTCAAGCGCCAGTGGTTACAAAGGTTAGGAAAGAGTCTAATCCCTACAACTAAGTGATTGTTGCAGAAAAACAAATATATTTGCCACTAAAAGAAACATTAATTCCCCACCAAAAATCGTATAATATTTTACAATTACCTGATTTCTCTAAACTTAAATTGATTATAAATAGTTTATGTGTTTTTTTCTGTCTGTAACCTGCAGGACTATTTAATCAAATCCTGTCTGAATCTTGCTCTGCAGTGCTCTAGCTCTACAGTACATCAGTGCCCCCTGCAGTCTTCAAATACTAGTTTAACGTTAAAAAAAACTGATGTTTAAGTAACTATCTCATATACCAGCTACATACTGCTGTATCCTTTCTTTTTTCTCTTCGTTAAAAGTGAAATAAGTTCCTGAGTATGAAGAAAATACTTCAGAAATTTAATAAAAAAAATCTAGTCAGACTTTTACAGGCAGATAGATGATTTGTAGCAAGCAGTTTGTCTTTAGGAAATGAAGGCTCGTATGGAGAAAAACAAATCTTTTTTTCTTCATAGAACTAGGATATAAATAGCATAAAATAAAAGCCTAATCAATTCAGAATTTATAAGTATGTATACATAGATGCATAAACTTTACACTTAATATTAACATAAAGAAACCGATTCTTAGATCAAATTCCACAATACACAGAATGCTCAGAGTATAGAGAAATCAATATTTAGTCTGTGCAAAACTGCAGTAGGTTTTTGTATATATTTTAGACAATTCACATAAAATCACATGTATGATCTAAAGATAAGTTTGGGTTTGTATCCTCTCCTTCATTTCCTATTCATGTCTTTCTGAAGTCTTTGCAAGATTACTAGTTCTGGGTTCGAAGAAATTTTTATACGCTGAAGTTTACAGGAAGCAGTAGTTTGTCACAGCTCTAGTAGATACCTTAACTAATCTGAGTGTGTTAAACGCAAACATTGCAGCTGATGAAACCCAGAAGGGTGCTTACTGCAAGCAGTGTTAACAAAGAAAAATGAATGATTTGAATTTTAAAAAATCTCCCAAATAAAAGTCTCATTTCTGTGCTGTACAAGAACTTATTAAAATATACAGAATCCAAATCAGGTCTCTGAAGCCAGATTTCCATTTTTTCCTCTCCGCCCCTTCTTAATTAATCGGAAGGTGCTACACTAGTAGTACCCATCCAAGACCCTACTTGACATAAAAGTATGAGTCACCATTTCTTAACCTTCAAAAATATTCCTTATTTAAATAACAAGATGTAATTTGTAATTTTTACAGCTGTAAGGAGCAAGGCTGAAGGCCAAGTGACATTATCCAACTGAAAATGCAGTAATTTCTTAAAATTAACTGCCTAATGTATTTCACTGATGTTATAAATTTGAGTAAGTATTCGATGAAAATGAAAGGAAGTGATTAGACCTCTTCAGTTTCTGGGCACTATAAACAGAAGTCTGACATCATTAACTGGCTTCCAGCATTTGCCAGTTATTAAATGCATTTCATAAACAGGAAGATGCAGAATATTCTTGATTGAATGAAGGCATTTGAAAGAAATTCACCAGAATTTGTAACTCTGAAGCAAGCTGCTTGCCTTTGTGATTTTTGTTTTCATCATTAAAATCAAAAGGTTAGATTTTTTGAAAATTGGAAGTTAAATGAGTTATCTTTTTCACAAGGGACCCAAATAAGAAAGGTAAGAGGGTGATTGAATACAATAAAGAAATCTATTATATCTTTTAACCCCCAATTGTGTTCAGATGATAGCTTTCATTAGAAAGAAGGTTCAGTTGGTGCAATGATGAAGCTTTACTCCATATTTTTCTGAGGACCTTTGAAGCTAAAATCTTTAATATTGGTGATTTGTATATAGATGCCCTTCAGAACTTGAAGAAGTTAATAAAGAAAATATGGCATAAGAATACAGTGATATTTGAACATAGCAATGAGAAATACTCATCTATTCTGTCTCTAAAAGTAGTCTTTGTAATTCTCTCTTGCTTTGAAACTTGTTTCATAGTTTGGAGAAAAGATGATTTTTGGTGACAGGTATTGCCTCATCCCAAATCATAAGCAGATGCTTAAACTTCCAATGAAGTAGCATTTGAGTTCAAGTTCAGGCAGCATCTATGATGCCCAGCTGCTTTCAGGATCAATACATGCAAAGTATTAACTTGTTTAAATGCAGCTCTGGCTGATGACCTGACAATTCCAATATAAAATATTTTTAGCTGAATATCTTCTCTACCTCCTGGTGATGTTGCTGTCAGAGCCTTTGAGTTGATAAGAAAATAGGATGGTATGAATATGGCATTTTTCTATTGAGTAGCGCCATGAAGAAAAGGATCTTGAGATTCCCTAGAAGTTAACTGAGTTGGACACAGCAACTTCACTAATTATTCCTGTTATTATTCAATACTGAGAAGTTTTAGTGGAGCCTGATGACAGATTGTTCTGTTGTTGCATTTGCTCTTTATGCCATTACAGGGAGGTTTAAATACTATTCTACAAGTTATATTTCATTAGAAATACTTATGTAAGGAAAGATTGACATCTTTTGATAAACATCTGGAGTTTTCTCTCTTCTCTTTGTCAGCTGTTCTGCTTTCCCTCTGGGTGCTCCCTCTAGTAGTGAAACTAGTAGTCTTGTTACTATTACCTGTTACTACCTCTCCAAGTCCTAAGATTTTGCTAAATCCAAATGATATTCTCTTGCTAATGCTGAAATCATATCAATGCCTCTGTGCTGGACTTAATTGTTCATAGTTCACTTTAGTCTGAAACAGAGTAAAGGAAGATACACTATTTTGCTGTAAAGGTATGTGATCTTTAGGGAGTGCTTTTAGATATGTTTTGAATATCTACAAAATGTTTGGGGCTCTTTTCAGTTGTATAATCTAAATATACATGATTCTTAATGAGAAGTAGTGACTGTAAGTAGGAATTTGTCTCTCCTTGTCAAAGTTAATTTGTTAAGTTCCACCTTTAACCAACAGAGAAAGCTGGTCACCTCTGCTTAAAGAGGATGAACTGGAGGTGCCTTTCTCTGAATATAGATTGTCTTTAGAGAGAATCAAGGTGATTAGCTTAGGCAAACTTGCAAACTCCTCGGCAGGTAATGTTTGATAGACCAAATTCAAGCCTACGAGCTCTATTGGCAAATGAAATGTATTCAAATATTTAAGAGGGAACAGGCCTTTTCAGCTGGCATTTTGATACCTTGGAGGATTTGGAAAAGAAAAGAGATTGAACGTGACATCGTAAGTATTTAACATGCTATTTATTTTTGTATTGATTCTTGTTGCTCCTGCTCTTGTCTTTGCCATAGTACTGGTCCGTTCTCAAGTAAAATAAGAATGTTCATTACAAAAAATGTATTCCAGCCAAAATTGAAATGTTTTTCCAATTACTTGAAAGGTTATGGTGATTAGCAGAGGTTTCCGAGGAATAGAAGAAAGTAAATGTCACTCCAAGTCTTCAAAAAAGGCAAGGAGTACCCAGGGAACTGCAGGCTGTCCAGCCTCTGCTTGATCCATGGGAAGGTGCTGGAGCAGCTAATGCTGGATACCCTTTGCAGGTATATGAAGGAGAAGGTGGTGATGGGGAGTAGTTAGCACAGATTCACAAAGGGCTTCCCCAAGCTTACCCAAGCTGATAGTCATCTGTGATGAGATGGTGGGATGGATAAATGATGGGAGAGCAACAGATATTGTCTCTTTTGACTTCAGTAAAGCTTTTGATACCATCTCCCATAACATTCATATAGACAAGGTCCACATCCACATGGGCTTCTGCCTAGATGAGCAGTCAGTGAGGTCAATTGAAAAGCAGCTGAACAAGCTCAGGGAGTGATCAGCAGCACAAAGTTCAGCTACAGGCCAGTCAAAAGTGAAGTCCCCCAGGGGTCAACACTAGGCCTAGTCCTTCTCTGCTTATTTATTAATGACTTGGATGATGGGGCAGAATATACCCTCAATCAGTTTGCGAAGAAGATGGGTCCAGATGCTTCAGAGTAGTGCCAGGTAACAAGACAATATACAGTGGTCACACAAACACACACATTTTTTGTGCTATGAGGATGACAACACTGGAACATGTTGCCAAGAGAAGATGTAGAGTCTCTGTCTTTGGAGATACTTGAAAGCTGCCGGGACACAGTCTTGAGCAGGTAATGCTGTTTGAGCATGGAGGTTGGCCTAGCCAGTCTCCAAAAGCCCTTTCCAGCCTCAACTCTTCTGTGACTCATTCTGAGATTCTGTGAATTACTTGACCTTTCATATTTACACCATTCTTCTGTATGCACTGGATAGGAATGCAGTAATATTTTAATTAAATGCCAGATTACTGATGAATAAATAATGTTTGTATTTATGCATGCCAGCCATTCTCAAGCATTAAGTCTAGAGAATTAGAAATAAAGTCTGCAAGAAAGGCTATATAATACATAATGCTACTCTGCATTTTAACTCTTTCAGTACTAAACCATCCTACACATCTGTCTCATCTTACATGTAGACAAGTTTTCATGGTAATTTTAATGTGGTATATAATACAGAATGCCTTATTATATTCCTGTCTCTTTCCAGTAACACATAATACTCTTCATCTAGTATTCTTAATTAGTTTCTACAAAGAAATGTAGGCTTTCCCTACTTCTATTACATAAGCAAGATGTGTTGTCCTCATGTAGGGAGGAGACCAATGCACAGAGAGGTAAGGATTCAATATATGAAAATGAGTTAGATGCCGAAACTACTGAATTATCATGTGAGGCACCTAAAGCCAGAATAATGACCTTTAAAACCAGTTCTTGTCTGTAATCTAATCAAAGGTGCATGTGGGCAAACACAATCACATTGTTGTTAGCAAAAGTCAGTAGTTTGGGTACTACTGTGCAGTGTGTATTACAATGCTGAAGTCTTACCTAAATTGAATTATTGCACAGAAAATCAGTTGTGTATTCATGATCTGGGTATGATTCTCCCTTATCCCTCACACACATCCTGCAAGAATAGTATGCCTTAGATAGATATTTAATTTTGGAGTCTAAATTTAGATAGCATCGCTGAGAGGAAAGAATTTCTATAGCTCTTGAGACCGGGTAGAAGCTTAGATAAGCAGTAATGATTCCCTTCTGGAACTATGATGTATTAGATAACTCTCATAACATCTCTGTTAAAGGAACTCATTTTATCACATAAAAATTTACTTGGCCATTTAGGAATGATGCAGAAATTATGATTATATTCTATTTTTGCGGTGGCCTTTCAGATTGAAAAGCACAGTGCCAAGTTAAATAGCATTTACTACCAAGAGACTTGGAAGGAAAATATTTTTCCTTTTCAAAAGCAATGGTATCAGCCTGAAGAAACATAACAAGTTGCATTAGTCAACAGAAAATTCAGTACCCAAACATATTAAATGTGGTTTATCTAAACTAACAAGAGGTAAGAGATGAAGTTAGGAACAAGTTTACTGACTGTAACCATAGACAAACCCAACACTTAATGCTGATATCAGGCAGATTTTGACAGAAAGTATAAGATCTGCCCACAGACTCACTAATGTTAAGTAGTTTTGACTACTGTCTCTTGTTTTGAGTTTAATGTTCCTATGATAGAAAGTCAAGAGAGGTTTAAAAGGAAGGAAGGCAACAGAAGAGCAAAATCAACCCAAAGTAAAGGTCAGTGTGAACAACCAAGAAGTACGTTTCTTACTTGAATGTGCAAGAAGGTAGCATGCAGAAGTTCCAGGGAGAAGAATTGCATATCAATTTTAGTTCTAGAAAAAAATGTATTTTTCATTTCCAGAACTTAGGAAATAAGATAAATGTTTTTCAAACATCACCTAAGAAAGTCTCATGTAAGGAAGGCTCCCTTTAAAGGCTCTGTTTAGGAAGGTATGAGACTTCTATCACGAACTATTGATTCTGAAAATTCTGATGTATTACATCTGTTGTAAAGTATATGGAATCTGCATACTTTAAAGCAAGCACAGCAGGACTGTGTCTCTTGGTATATTTCCTTTTCCTTTTTTTCTTTCAACTCTTCCCATAGCTGACGTTTCTTTTTCATATCTGCCATTGCAATGCATACTGCGTGTTGTTGAGCTCACCATGAAATTTCCTTTTGTAAACTGAGCTTTCATAAACTTTATTATATCTGTTAATTGTATTTTCACATCCTCAGATGCATTGTATTTCAAGAACATTATCTGCACTGCTAAGAGTTTGCACCATTAAATCAGATGCTGTGTGTGCACTAGCAGTTGTAAATTATGTTATACCAACTGAGAATTTTTTAAATGGAAAGCTGCAACTACAGTATCATTGAGTTCTGCTACCGAATGTTATGCCTAGTAGGAGGGAGAAACTGGGTTCATAGCCTGGAACATGCACTGAGAAGTTAATTTTTAAAGGGATATACCTCATTATAAGTTGCTGCTACATGCATTAGGAAAACAAACAACTGGTTCTTCTGAATCAGAGAAAAACTGAAATGGGTGAGGAAATAAGTTTCAGGTAGACACTACTGAACAAAAATAGTCCCTCTCCTGTAATCTCTTAATTCTCATCTTTACTGTGCCTAATGATAAACATTGTTTCTCTGGTAGGATAATTTCACAGATATGTTTTTGTTGTGTGGATTCACTGCAGTCAGTTAACTGTCTTTTAAATAGCTCTTGACATGACTGTACAGAGTGAAATAAACATTCTGTAAAAGGCTTTGCTTTTGCTTGCCAAACTATATGCCTACGCTAGTAGGTTTTTATTCCTGTTTAATCTGAAGTGCTGTTGGTTTTGATTTCATAGGGTCATGAAATTACCTTCTAACACGTATGCTAATGCTCTTGAAAAATCTTCCTTTAATCTCCAAAATCTAAAACACTTAAGAGTACATTTTAATATTTTGTGATAGCTTAGCAAGAATGACATGTATGCACTTCACCAAAGAAAATTGCAACTAAAAGCAGTTGCTTTCCACAATTACTTTCCACAAATTTCTTTATTGAAAAGATAAAAACACAGTCTGCTGTATCACACTCAGATAGGGCTAAATTTCTATTTATTACTATTACTTCAGTAATAGTTTAATGCATAAAAGTAAATGTTTAGTGTGTAAGGACCGGAAGATGTCGGCAATAGAGATGCTATCATATCCTTAGGGCTCCGATGCCATTGCATGTCTCATCAAACTGCTTCATGGAAAAATGTCAAAGTAGTTCTGGTGACATGACTTCCATCAGCCTGGTACTGAATTACCTTGGGGATAAGTATGCTGCTCATTGCAGTTCTCAGGTTGCAGTTCATTATGCATCTAGACCTTCCTTACTGTAGAATATTTTTTCTTATGTTTCATTGGAATTTCCTCTATTTCTTTCTGTGCCCATTGCCCTTCTCCCTTTACCACTGAAAAGAGTGTGTCTCTGTTTTGTCCTTATCCCTTCAGCAGATATTTATGCACCTTGATAAAATCTCTCCAATCTTTTATTTTTGAGGCTAAGAAATCCCACCTCTCTCAGTCTCTCCTCATACAACAACAGATACTCCAATCTCTTCATCATCTTGGTGCTCCTCCTAAAGACTGGCCGACATAAACCTGTCACATGTCTCGTACTGGGGAGCCCAGCGCTAGACTCAGCGCTCTGGATGTGGCCTCACCAGGACTGAGCAGAGGGGAAGGATCATCTCCCTCAACCTGCCTGCATGGCCTTGGCAGTGCCACACTGGGAAGGACAAAATCATGCCATATTCCATATTATTGCACCACGTGACTTTTCTAAGGAGTAACTGGCTTAATTCAGTGATTGACTTCAACTACAATTCTCTCTTGGTTGGTGAATTCTATTGTATAGAATAGCAGGCTTTGATATTTTGCCTTTTTTTTCCCTTAGTTTTTCTCATAGGAAGTAGAGTCTGGTGAATACATGTGAGTCTGGTTACAAACATTTATGATTTCTGATCTCTTTTCAGGTCCCACTTTATATGTCATTTAATATCTGATAGATAATCAGTAAAATAACTCACACAATACCAGCCACAACAGCATCTTTGAGATAAAGTAAACAACTTCTGATTTTCTAATAATGATAACACTGAATTTGGGATGTGATTGTTTAGTATTAGACATTTTGTTTCTTTTTTAATTTTAAAATCCCAGATCCATGTCTTTACAACATGAAGTAATGTTTTCACAGTTGCTGCTGTTTTGACGTTGTGATTGGTCTCAGGGTTCTTGGAAATGAATCATGATTGCTAATATAGCAGGCAGCAATGGAAAGCACATGCCATAGACAAGCTTAACAGAAGTGTGATTGATCATTTATATAAAGTTGAAATTGTACAAGAAATGAAGGGACTAAAATACAGAGTCTGACAAAAATGAGGAATTGACATACTTACAAACTCAGCCTAAAAATCACCAGTTTTATTCCAACCTCTTTTATTTCCTCTAAACCTAAGTTCTCTTGGTTGTGTTACTTTTGTACTATTTCTTTTGAGACTTTTTCTTAAGGAAACTATGTGATCATGATTTTTAAGCCTCTACAAATGTTTCTGAGATAGTCATCTCCTGCAGTAGTGATGTAACAAATTACAGGAGGGCCTGATTCCCTTGCTTTGGTTGCTAATTTGGCAATTCAGGAAAATTCAGAAACTACCACTGTGATTGACCTCAACTGTTTTGCAAGTTAACCTGTTTTCGCAGTTCAAATATGAGATGCCTGTTTCCCTCCAAAGGAGTCAGTAGCGATGCAACTGTTGCAGTGAAGCAAATCTAAGAAAGATGATTTTTAAACACTTTTCCAACTCCAATCAGTATTAATTCCATGTTCTTTACTAATTCTGTGTTCTTTTGAAGAGAGAATGAGAGCATAGGGAAGAAGGAAGAACAGCTGGTGAGACTACACATTCTTTTGATTTTACAGCACAACATTGAGAACAATCCCAAATTCTGTCTTCCTCCCACTCAGTTTATATCCTCAAGTGGTAAAGAATGACATACAAAATAAACAAGATTTCAAATTATACTAACATCTGTATGTTGACAAGCACTTCAGATTTACATGTATTCAGCTATGAAACTCAAGGTTACAGGCCTCAAATCAGCTGTTTTGAGTTCATCTTAAAATTAAGAGCAACAGGGTGATACTTGCAGCAGGTAACAAGACCTTTGTGTGAGTCATTGATCTCAGATGTGCTGACAGGTTGGGAAGCTTAAAAAGGAAAAAAAAAATGAAGTCTTGCTAGATATTATCAGTGAATCAGTTTTTGCTGGATTCATTTCTGTCAAATTGTTAAAACTTTGTGTAACAGCTCAATTACTAAATTAGCTTAAAAACTTCCTGGTTCTTCATTCAAATACATGTTTTAGTTAAGCTGTGTAGAGTCGAGGTTATTATTTATTCATAGCAGTGTGAAAGGAGTGGGAGTGCAGCCGCCACAGATGTTTGCCCAGCTCAGGCTTTCCTGCTCTCACGGCTGGGGAGGGAGCCGTAGGGCGCCTGGAAGCAGCCGTCAGGCACCATTGAGAAGCAGAAGGAGCAGAACAGTACATGAGGGCTGGTACCACCAGGAAGGGCAGCAGACGAACCTGGGAGGAACCAGCCTGCAAAGAAGCCTTTCGTTTACTTCTTAAACAAAAAAAGTAAACCAAAAAATGAGACTTGGGCTGCAATTACTTGTGCTTGTAAAAACCCAGCTGATACATGCTCCTTTGATTCTGTCTGAGAGAAAAACAGTAGCTTCCAGTCAGAAGGGGAAGTTTAACTTCCACACCTGGAAATCACGGGTTACAAAGAACCTAAGAGCGCAGGATTTGCCACATGCAGGCATGCTATCCCTCTAATTCCATATGCCATCTCTGAGGAGTAAATTTTGCAGTGGTCAAAGACTGGATCTAATAAGAAGAGAAGTTAGTAGTGAGAAGGTGGTTTGTGTTCCAATTCTTTCTTACTATTCCAATGTGTTCTTACTATTACACAACTATCAGTTTCCTGAAGATTTGGGTTGTTTGGGGAAAAAAAAGTTCTTTTGATGTGTTTTTATTTAATCTGAGATTGTAATCTCAGCAGCAGGTGACTAAGCATTTTTAATTTGCTGTGTTCACCTGGTAGAAGATAGCACACTTACTGGCACACTTTTCCTGAAGCTCCAAATGCAATGGTTAGTGGTATTAGCTTCATACTTGTTATTTACTTTAGGAGAAATGAACAATTAAAAGCAAGGAAATTTCTTTGCTGCATTTTTATTCAATAGAAACAAAAAGAAAGTAACTTATTTTCTTAGAATTCCAAGCAAGGCCTCAGCCACCAAAAACTTTTAGGGTTTTATTTTCAGTCTTCTTGTTATCCAGGAGGAACGCATCCCTTTGGATGCTTTTATCTCATATATGTATGGCTTGTAAGTGTCTTGAAATCTCTATATCCTCATTTCTGACCACGTTTACATTACGTGTATGGCTTGGCTGTCTTATGTTTTGGATAATGTATCTATTTAGGCAAGCTCTGTATTTCTGAACACATTATTTCTTTTTTTCATTCTGTGTATCTTTAATGGAGAACTTCTCTCCCAAGCCTCCAACATAATATTGTCTGCTCTTTTGAGACTTAATATAAGCTGTGGTAAAAAGCTGAAATTTTTAAGTTTTATACATTCTCCAAGTATGGAATGTAAAGAGTAAAAATACTCCTTAAAAAAACTACAGTCAGATCTAAAAACATATCTGGATACCTAAATATAAATTTCTGCCCAATTGTCTCTGGGGCTCTAAGTTGCTGTTTACAGCATCCGTTTAAGGAATGAAAATAAGACAAAGCGATAGAGAGCCGATTATGACTACGACCTCTGTAACTTTGTTTAAGCTCCATGAAGTTTTTTTTGTAGGCAGCCCCATAAAGTGATTTGTGAGCATCATAAAAGTTGTGATTTGGCTTAACACATTCTCTTATACCTTTTAGACAAATTGACTAGTTTTAGTTATTTCTGTTTTCTGCTAATTCTTTAACATGTAACTTGCGATTTTAAAGCGTTTTCATTTTCAATTTGTTTTACTTTTTTTCAACAGTTTTTAACCTGTTTATTTGAAATAAAATTCCATTAGTTTCTGAGTTCTCTAAGGTACTGACTCTACCATGTGCAAATCCTACAAACTTTATGAGGATTTAGGACCTTTCACACTGTTCAGGCTTCATTGATGAATTGTTGGATTGAGACCTTCGAAAAGATTTTTAATAAGAAGGAACTTTGGTTCTGATGAATGGTTGTGTGTACCAAATGTAACTGAATAAACTTAGATGTAGATTTACACTCTTGTGGATCTTCGTAAACATACAGGTAGAAAATAGAGATAGGTAGTGATGCAATCGTTGAACATACAAGGTCAGTTCAAAGGGAAGTATTCCAAGAAAAAGTATTGGTTCAGTCCTTTATTTTTGGATAAAAGATTCACAGTCATTTCTACTTTCAATAATGTATATTCCTCACACTTTCTACAGAATTTTGTTTATACTTGGTGAGAACTTGTGTTATTACAATATTATAGGGAAGATATATTTTTATGGGCAAGAAGAAAAAGAATTTTAACTTTATGCAGTTCTACTTCTCTGCATGCATACATACTGAAGAAGGAAGAATGGTTCATTACATGGTTCACTAAAAATTAGATTTAATTTCAATTTTGTCCTATACTATTTTTCAATAGCAAAAAATATAGGCAATAATAATAATGTTGCAATGCACTCTAGGTCTCCCTGCTGGAGCAGGGAGGTTGGACTAGATGATCTCCAGAGGTCCCTTCCAACCTCTGCCATCCTGTGATTCTGTGTAACAGAATCACTCCTGATTGGCTTTCTTGAAATTGAGATTTCTTTGCTTAAATGAGTTCTCAGGAATAGCACAAAGCACAACCAGGAGTCTTTTTTTTTTTTTTTTAATTTTATTTTTAAACTTCTACCACACAGCTATAACAGGGAATAACTTCTGTCTCCTGGAAGAAGAACAGAGGGGCTTCTTGTCAGGAAAGGAGACTGAATCCAGTCCCTGAGGGGATGAGACTGCCACAACTCCATGTCCCCAGGTCCAACCAGTAGCCCTGCTGAGAAAATATTCCCAGTGGGAACCCATGCCAACACACATGTAAAATGTGGACCCCTCAGCAGCTGGGCTTGGACACTCAGTCCACTCCAGAGCTGGCCTCCTCATCCCTGGTTTTCACAGCTGCTGCTACGTGGACAGAGGAGCCCTGAGGCCCCCAGTCCCATTCCAGCTGCAGGTACAGAGCCCTCGCCCGCACCGTGCACACACACACCAGGGGCTCTCCCAGACCACCGGGCCCTCGGGGTCTCCGAGGCAGCTGGCTGCAGGCAGGAGCAGGGCGGTGGTAGCCAGGAGCCGCAGGCAGCAGGGCCGTGGTAGCTGGGAGCTGCCGTGCTGTCACCTGCAGAGCACCCTGCATGTGCCGGGCTCCTGCTCCCTTCAGCCCAGCCCCTGCTGGGCCGGTGCTGGTGGTCACAGCCCCACGTGCTCCAGTCACAGCCTGGGGACACCCAGCCCCTGGTCCTGCTGCCTTCCTCCTGTTGCTGGTGCGCAGACCCTCACATGCACACGGACAGTCCCTCGCCCAGGAAAGTAGACAGGAATTTAAGAAGAGGACAGGAGAGACTGCGCTGATCAAGTGCAGGATATGGCCAGACAAGTGTACAGAACAGCTGCCTGTTTACACACAATCGACCCCTTTTTTTCCTCACATCCTTCTATTTTCCCATATTTGTTCCTCCCAAATCACCTAAATCACTCCCTTTCTCTGCCTTTGGCTCCTCAAATGCTTTTCCCTTGCATCCCACAATGTGTCTCATACCCCAAGGCAGCGAGCCCCTTCATTCATCCAAAAGGTGCTCGGAAGAGCCACCGCCATTGACTCATCTTGCTGGGTTTCATAGCTTGACTATGGGGCTGATGCATTCCTGGGGCAGTCCTGGGAGGATGTGGCCAGGAGATGCCTTCTCTGAGGAGGTAATTTGGGTTCCAACTCAATTTGTAGGTCTGTTGGTGGAGATGAGCTCTGGACATGCTGAGCACTCTCCTGTGATGGGGCAGCCAGGGTACTGGTTCCCTGCCTTGCATTGCGCTGTGGTGATGAAGTTTTTATCACCTATTTGAAGTCTCTTGAAGATCTTGCTTCCCAGTCACCTCTATTTCTCATCTGCTCTCTCTTCTTGTTGTCAGCAGCAATGACTGTCCCTGATGCTGCATCTTCACTAATGCAGATATCTGCATATTTCCTCTCAGCTTACTTCTGAGGCCCTGAGCCTTAGGAGTTTTCCTTTTCCACAGTCCTGCTTCTCTCAATTTCTGCCCCATTTCTCTGGGTCACTTCCAATATTTGCTTTCTCCTGAAATATCTCTGTCCTTCCTCCATCCAGCTTTTTTTTCCTTCCTGCCTGCTTCACAACATACTTTCCCCTGCATGCCAACAATTTGATTTCTGCTGTACTGGCACTACCTAATCTGTTTTCCTACCTCCTGCAAGCAGGAGATCATATTACTTATACCTTTATTTAATATTATTTTACTTAATATTATTTATTAATTTACTTAATGTTATTTGTAAGTTATACACTGGGAGATGATGTCTTCTAGAATGGCCTTACAAGATTTGGCTAATAACAGAGACCATGTTTACTTACCTCTCTACTGCTGATATCCCTCTAAAAAGAATTATAAGAGCATGTACAAATTGCACTGTATGCATGGAGGTTATCTCCCTCACAGAGGAAAATACTTTCATTTCTCCCTTAGGAGACATCTGTGGAGAAGGAATGAGCAACTGCATTTTTGTTATCTTTTTGGTAGATTTCTGGATGAGGACTTTATTTGGAAATTACTAATGTCCTCATATTTTCTTAAATGTAATATGAATTTCTCAAAATGAAGTCTTAATATTTTTCAATAAAAAAGGTGAAACTTAATGCAAAAATAAGGATTGGGGGGGGGTTGCTTTTACTTTGTTTTTTGCTTTGATATCTTGTTTTTACCCTTTCAGGATTCCTGCACCTTCACATCTGTCAGCCGCTTTCCCTATCGCTGCTGCAAATCCATCTGAATCGCCTGAGCCTGTGGTGCCCTTGGTGATTTCTCCCGAGTTGCCATCTGTGTGCCAGGAGGGCTTGTGCCATAATGGAGGGACTTGTCATCCTGCCCCCCTGCCTACAGGGGCCACCTCGTTTCAGTGCGACTGCCCGCTACACTTCACCGGCCGGTTCTGCGAGAAAGGTAGCGGGGCTTCGTTTCTCTCATACTCCGTGAAATACAGGTCTTCCACTCTGCAGGAGGAAGGGGAAGAGGTAATGAGAGGTAATGCTTCTCTGCTTCCCCACTCAGTTATTCATGGGAATTCAGGAGTGGAATTCTTGAGAATTCATTAGTGCCTGGAATCAGGCACTGATAATGAGAGTTGCAGGCTTGATAATAAAAAATATTATGGAATACCACAATATTAATGCATGTTGTGCAGCATAGTATTTTTGGAAGAGAGAAAAAAAGTAACCTAAAAAGATGAAACTAAGGAAGAGATTTCCTCAAAAAATGTGGTTTCAGTTTCTACATATAGTTTTTTTTTGCTTGTGCTGCTGTTCTTTTTTTGAAAAGTTGTTTTTTTATTCTGCGGTTCATCTATATTTTTATTGTATTACTGCTGCGTACAATACACAGATTAGACAAATGAACATGAATAAATTAGAATTTAAATAAAAACGAAACCTTTAAGTAATTTTGGATTCCTGTAAAAAGTATCAAGGCTGTCAGACAAAGTGGTCTACTGGTAGGTTTTCTGTTTTGTAATCCCACTTATTTTGCATAATTGCTTTTCAGAAAGTTCTTCTTCATGATAGATTTTATAGCTGAATTTAAAAGCAGTAGGAAATTCTCATTAGTCTTAAAGGTCCTGGTGTGCAGGAGAAGAAGAAAAATCTCCAGGTTGTCATTATATAATTGTAATAGTCTCCAATGAATTTCCCAAGGTATGGAATACAGGCAACAAGGCTTAAAATGCCCTTGACAGATTTTCAGTGTAACTGAGCTAATCTCTCTTTGTATTTCTGGCTTAAAGCAAGTCACTACATTCACTATGTGTAAAAACAGTCAATAACTGTTAAGCTCAAAAAAAAAAATGCTTGCAGTGAGTGTTACCATAAATATCAAAGAATTTTTTACCTCTCGAACTTTCCCAAGTTTATGATAAATTAAGTCATATGTGTATATTTACAAATTCTCAGGGTTGAAGATGAATTCTGGGAATGTATTTTATATATTTAGTATCTGGGCATACTCTTTGCACTTTTTTTCAATACATTGCAGCTGTGCAAACTGCACTATCAAAAAAAAAAAAAAAAAAAGGTGTTTCCTCCAAAGAAAACAGATTTCGTGGCAGTTTAGAAACATTTTGAAGTGTTTGTTTGTTTATATACATTTGAAGTGCTAGAATTCCCCTCTGTGTTCCAAAGAATACAGTTGGCATCCTGTGTGCCAGCATCATCTGCTGTATTTTGTATGGAAACAGGGTTTATTTTTTTCTTTGGGGAGTAAGCAATATTAAATTTAAAGAGGAGTTTGATAGACAGTAATGGGGCCATATCAGTGTGCATGTGGGACAACCACTCAATTTGGCTGATGGGTTTTCTGGATTGCACTAATATGTGTTTGACTGGTGCTTTATTCAGATTGTCTTACCTTCCAAGTGGTTTGTCTCCAGAATTTTTCAACTCACTGGGATTTTTAATGAAAACTCACATGTTCGATGTCTGCATCATATTATTTGGGCTAAGTACTTACCTCATTGCACCACAGACCCATTGACTAAAACAACTATTTTTAAGCTGTTCATTCCAAAAGCATCCAAAACCATTTTCAGCTTTGAAAGTTAATCAGTACAGGCCTGTTGAGTGCATATAGTGGGATAAATTGACTCTCTTCTGATGGCATTTTCAAGATAATTTCACATACTTATCTTACTGAGTAAATGAAGTATTCCCCCTTTCTCTCCTTCTGTGACTCTGATTAAAAATCAAGTGTGAAAACATGACTGAATTATGACTACTTTCTGAGCAAAGTAGAAGCAGAGGACTGTTACAGTAAGGGACATTTGTAACCCCATCTCTGGTGACTGGAACTGAACCATCCTATTTATATACGCTGTAATTGTCTCATTTGGTAAAATCAGACCAATTTTTTTATCAGAAAAATAAACAGGTAGCTACTTTTGAGAATAAAACCGTACTTGTATAACCTTTTCATCGTTTAAATGGTTGAGGTGTCTAGTTTTCATGAGATATGTCTTTTCCTTTTTTCTAAATTTAGAAGAGATACCATTTGCATTGCTGAGACTTGCAGGCATACTTGATGAGATTTAATGGTGATTCATTTTCTGCATAGACTCTATATTAATAGTTCTGGCCCTGGAAAAAAAGAAACATTTATCTTCTCTTCCTTTGGTATAGAGAAGATCAATTAAGGAGTGCTTTTCTTTACAGGCTTCTTTTTTTACACTAAGCCACCTCACCTTCAATGCACTGGTGAACTTACAGCTTAATGTGCAGAGCTCCTGCTTAGCCAAGACTGCTGTATGCAACAAGTTTATTGGCAGATCATTGCAGCAACTACAGCTCAGAATATATGCAATCTTGCTGTATGTTTCTATAAATCAGGTTCAGATTTGATTTATGCTCTATGTAGTGACTGAAGAATAATTGAAACATAATATGATAGTATTTAATCTTAAAGTTTCTACAGTTAATTTAGTGCAATGAAGCCAGAAACTGTCCACCAGATAATTATAAATATAATTCTCTGACAATCAGGATCTGGTTCTTAAAGAAGTATAGGAATAATATTATTAGGAATGGAATCATTTTATAATTGTATGCTAGACCCTGCAAGAAAGAAAGTAAATTATCATATATGGAATCCAGAAATTTTGTTTCAATCACAGAATTTGTCTCTCAACTCCTCAGAGAGTGTCTCATGAACTAGCTCTTCTTATCAGGCTATAATGTTTTGCCATAAATTTCACTAATACATGCTTATCTACTACTAATTACATTTTACTTTTTGTGCTAGCAAGCAAGAAAATATATCATATACTCAACTGGTACATTAACAATCAACATGGCATACAGTGGCATCTTATGTACAAAAATATTTGTAGGTGTCTTCATTCAAATGTGTGCTTTTGTGTGTGTGTGTAGCTTAAGGTGTTACCTGGTTTCCTAATAACAACTGTAAATTCCTGACAGCATGTGAAACCTTCTGGAATCAAAGCAAGTGAATGCCATTATCTCAAGTTATGTGGTTCAACTTGATAGCATTGTATTATATGCAATATTGCACTTTGCTATTATATTGCTCCTTAACTAACTATAGCAGGTTGTTCTGCCCCTGGAGAAAAATGTTTAAGTCAGAAGTGTCATTACAGTTATAACAGGGCCAAATCAAATAGATTTAACAGATGTTCTTAGTGAGAATGTGCATAAGTAACAGTACATAGTGCCTATGTGTATTTACTCCAAACAATTAGATATCTCTGAAAAACAAAATGTGCTTAAATGGCAATGTTAAAAAGTGGAAATCTATCTCTGTTTTTCTAAAAAAATAGAAAATTAAAGATATAAATCAGTGTCTCTTAAAGTAAAGTCAGATTGGAGATATGGTCACTGTTTTTATGCTAACGTTTACAGAGATTTTAGTCTATATGTGTGCAGCCATCTGAGGCCTCAAGTCCCTTTAAAACACTATTTTCAGTACTTTCAATTTGATTATTACCCAACAAAGTTGTCTGAAAATGAGTAGCCTCTACAAGTTTTCCTTTAAATAAAACACAGAAAATTTGCTGCCCGTATAAATCTAATGTTTATTTCTCAGCAGTGAGCGCTAGGTCATCCAAGAGAAAGGAAGAATCTGTATAGATAGGGAGTACAGTAAAGGATAACCCAGAAAGACATGATTAAATAGTGTATTCTGAGCTGTACTTTATTTGGCCTTTTGGGAAGTAAAATTTGATTTTAATATGAAGTATATTCCTTCTTTCCTCCACGAAACAACTCGCTATTAGCTAAGCCATTTTATCAGCTTCATTGTGATACCCCTCTCCACATGAGTGGAAAAAGAGCCTGATGTTTCTGGTTTAGCATGAGGGCAGATGGTTGTCTATTACTGTAAAGTTCATAGTGATAGGTTTGAATATCACTGTCTTGCACATGCAAAGAAAGTATGCCTGTGACTATTAATTATAGGATTAACATTTTTAAAGTATCCAAAGTTTTTATTATTCTGTAAAAGTTTTATAAACTGTTCAATAAAAGGCTATTAAAGTGCCATATGTTAAAATTAGGATATCATCTGTTGAATTTGATACGTTGCCTATGTATATTCTGTACATTATTTAAAGGTCAGCTCCTTCCCCAAAGCTGCAAAACCAGCAGTAAAATGGGAGGCTGTTACAGACATTTATCTCTTAAGTGTCCTGCCTGGAGATTTTTCTGCATTTCTTCCCTGAGATACACTAGTTGAATTCCTGATTTATTAGTATTTTATAAAACCATTCTGAACATTAAAAGTTTCATTTACTTTTGGCTTTTCTAGAAATTAGTCCCATTTCTTGCATTCTTTGTTGACTAATGTGATTCAGCAGGGACCATATATTGCCTTTATTTATTTGTTTTGGAAAATAAATGTAATTGATCCAGATTCTGTGAAACACTGATTTCAGTCATATTTGGAAGCATATAAACTTATGTCTACAGTAGGTCATAAATCTATTGATGTTTATAATGTGTGTATGTATCTGTGTATATATATATATATATATATATACACATATATATGTGTGTTTTTTAAAAAGTCTGTAGTCTTATTTACAACATGTGAGGAAGTGGAAATCATATACAGAGGTGTGAATGGGGTTGGGCAGTCGTGCACTGATTGATTTCATTTCCACACATCTATATTTGATGTACTCAGAAAAGCAAACAGCATATTGTTACCTTTTCTTTTTCTGTCATTTTTTTTCCAGAATGCAAGTCTTCTTTCTCCCATCTTATCCTTCCTCAAATGTCTCTCAACCTTGGTAGAACTCTGTGATTAGAAGAAGTTATTCAGGGATATGTGCAAACTTTAGTAATACTTTCATATTATAAACCAGAGACAGCATCTAAACTCATTAGGTGTCTACTGCATTTCTACAAAATGTGTTTACTTATGTATGTAAAGATTTCAGTTTCTGTCTCTAGTTTTTGGCCTAGATTTAACAAAAGCAGTGAGATCAAGTGACAGCATGAGTTTTCCCTTCAGGCTTACAATGTTTTTTAGAGGATGGCTTTAAAAATGAAGCAGGAACTTTAAAAGTTAAGAATAAACAAAGGTTTATCTAGAAGTTAAATAACTTTGGATATTGGCTGTTGATACACTAATTACCACACTACCAAATTTAAGGTTGTGTGTAGGAAATAATTAACCATTCCCATATGGTTTCTTTGATATAGTAAAAATTCAACAGAAGTACTGTTTTTGTGAGTAATGCAAAAAGGACTTATCTAAATAGTTTTAACATTCTTCACCACACCACACATTCTTCATTTCACATTTTGATACAGGACTACACAAACTTTGTAAATGGAACCTTTGAACAGCTTAGTATTTTACTGTTTTGGGGTACAGTGAGACAGCAGAGGAAAATAAAATGTTTTCTCACCTCCTGGATTTGGACTTGTAGTAAGAGATTCTTATCAGAATGTAAAGTGCAGATGAATAGCAGCATGAAAAATCTATATGTGTAAATTGTACTTTTTCTGTTTAAATGTATTGGATCAAAATGCACTGTTACCTGTTCAGATTATACTTCCGCTGATGTATGAGATACAAGTATGAGTGAAGAGTGATGGACTTTTTCCATCACTGGGCTTATGATAAGCTGGAGCAGACAATTTTAACTGCATGATTGATGGATCAGAGAATTAATTCCCAGATGTTCACATGTGAACATATGAAACAAAGCTTTACAACAGGTGATATTAACCTCTAGTGTTTTGGCCTTTTAACTTTCTTCCTCCTTGCTCAGCTGTTGGCCACCAAGTTTGTACAATTATCCTGTCTGTAAACACCCACCAGCTTCAGCCCCACCTCGGTCATCTGTTTTTTAATTAGGCATGAGGATTCAATGAGCTGCAGAAGTCAATAGAACAGTTTTCTTTAAACAACACAATAGCAAATAAGATGTGGCTGATGCTAAAGCAAATAAATATACTATTCAGTTATTTCAATCCCCAAAATACAAAATGACAGATTAAAGCAGTAGAAATAATATGGGGCTATATAAAAGTGTAGGAGAAAACACTGAAGATAGTTTGTCATCTCTTAGGATCATGACTATATCATGTGTTTCATTTTATTACTAAATAGCAGGAGAGTTGGTACAAGTTTTTATAGCTGCAGATTGGTCCTGATAATATTTTGTTTTCTGATTGTCTATTTAAATATTTATATCACTTAGAAAGTTTAGTAGCATGCATCATGCTATAAAATTTTTAAAGGCTTCTAGAAATCAGCCTACTCGTGAATGAATACAGAGATGACGAGAAAAGTCAGAGATCAGTGTACTGGTCTATAACTGATGGCATGTGAAATAATCATCACTTTTCCCTACTGAGGCTCAAACTGCAACTTGTTGGCACATGCCATTTTGTATTTGTTATGTGTTGTATTAGATTTGGATTTGTTATGTATAAGCATTTTTTAAGCAATTTAATCTGGTTCTTGAAAAGAGGTAGCCCTTGGTTCTTGGGAACAAACTGCCAGCTTAGTCCAGCATTGATTTTTCAAACTTGTGCACTGACAGATTATTTTCTGTATTTGTGGTCCTGCATAATTGCTTGGAGTTTCTGGTTCTAATATGTGTTTTCTGCTTGCAGAACTGCCTGGTTTTATGAACCTTTCAATTATTTCTACCTACCTCTTCCCAGAACTAGTTCTGCTGCAAAAGCCTGGTATAACTGATTTGGGAGAGCTATCAGGGTGGTTCTCCATTATAAAAGAAACTCTCATGTATAATAAAGATACATGAAATAAGCATATTTTTTCACTATTATTAGAAACTGCAATCAATTTCATGTTGACTGTATTTTCAGTTAGGAGTTCTCTTTGTAGCAAACATAAAATATCTGTATTTCCGATTTTTTTTTTTTAACTCTTGTGAACATATGAAGGGAATTGAGGAAAAGAAACAAAGGAGTCAATGGACATTATAGTACCATCCAATGCAGCCTGCGTCATCTCACATCAGGTGCTTTGGACTCTGCTCACTCCTTTGAAAAATAACAAGGTGTAAGATACCCTCACTTGATTTCCTGTCATTTAACCACAAGGTTTAATGATGATGCTGGGCACACACACAGTATATCTGCACATACAGCCATGCACACACCTTAGTTCAAAGGGCTGTTTTACCTAGTGGTAAAACAAACAATTTGTTTGCTCATGTGAGGCTGCAAGTTTTGTGAGCAGAAACTTTTCAAAAATTTTTCATTATTTTTAACAGAACCAGGCAAAAATAATACTGCTACAGAACTCCCTATGCCAATACTTCATCTCAGGCTTATGATATGCTTAGTCATTCTACATCGTGAGATACCAGGATGAACAGAAATGATTTGTGCAATTTGTGCTGTAGGAAGTCTGGCCACGAGGACATTGCCAGTGTCTTTTAAGTAAATACACAGTATGTCCTGGTGGTGAACACAGGGGCAGTGAGTAGAATCTACAAGCCGTTACTTTTGGTCCAGATAAAGAGCAAAGTTATGAAGGCTATGCTAATAACAATCATTTCTATTTGGGCATTATAAATATGCCTGCAACGGAATGGAATCTGTAGATAAACTGTTACTTTGAAAAATAGATTAGACTTCTACCCTTTGATTTAGATTTCTTAATAACTTTTTAGCTAAGTAATTAAGTTTGTAACTTTTTTTAAACAAGTGGGAAAAAAGCAGCCACCTTGTATAAATATACCTGTTTTAGCAATGTGTCTTTTTTCTCAGAGAAACTGGTAAATTTCCCCATCAATCTTTGTCTCTTTGATCATATTTAGTATAAAGTTTATAGTCACTGAAATCAAATGCTGAACTGTGTTTGAGAAAAGATGTCTCAGATACTTCATCCCTGGAGGGATCCATTTGAAATTAGAGCCAGGTGAATATGATCTCAATCAATGTTTGAAGATAGGGTTTCCCATTTTTCTAGCATATTTTGTGTATATAATTATATATTTTAAAAGTCAGTGAAATTAGTCTTGGAGCTTCTAACTGCAAAAGTTTGTGTCTTTGAACATTTGTCACTTAATTTATATATTTTCAAGAGAGCTTTTCTTTCCTCTCCATTAAACATTCATTAATCAAATTTAGCAGTGAACTTTAGCTAATAATTAACCATAAGGAAAATTTTAATAAGATATTGTTTAATCTCTTATGTGAAAAGATACCAAGTAAAAAACTGTTGGAAAGATGTTGGGAGTTGGAAGAGATAATGTTGTCCACAAAAGCACTTAAATTTTCTAGCTCCTTTTCTTCTATTTTGTATATTGGCAATATCCTGTGTTATGAAGCTAGTATGCCTGTAGCTGCAGAGAGAACATTTTTTATATAAAGCCTTTTCAAAGCAAGAGTGAGAGAGAAAATTTATATTGCCCCCGTCCCATTTTTTACAGGCACTATTAACGCTATTACGGCAGGATTGCTATACGACAATCAGGAGCCAGTCCTAAAGATCCAGATATTAAAAAAAAAAAATACTGCAAATAATAAATTCAATTTATTTTCCCCAAATTCTAAGTGTATAGGTAACCCAATTTCATCCAGAGAGAGAGAGGTTTTTATTTGAAATTCTTTCTGTCTTCCTGTAATCCAGAAAATATTTCCTTTAAAATGTGTTCTGTTCTCCTTTCTTAGAATTCTAATTCTTTGGGTATTTTATTGTCATTATTTAAATATCCTCTGTTACCTTCCCACAAACCTCCCCAGACCATATTTTTCTCTCTTTTTTTTTTTTCTGAGATGAATTGACCTACAGAAGAGATGTAACCAGGAAGGGCATACTCTTCTTTCCTGAATCTCTAATGAAGGTTTTTTTCTCTGTTTTTACCTTTCATCTTCTTCCTTTCACCTTTGGACTTTTGCCAAAAAGTCATTACCCCATTACACGAGGACAGCACTTGCTGATTACACACAGTAGATGTGGCAGATGGACTGTGGGAGACAACCAATTCACAGACAACAATAAAATTTCTTCCTTCAGTTGCCTTTTGGTACACATCATAGATTGCACAGTCAGAAATATGTTTCAGAAGTTTGTTTAACAAAAAAAAAAATTGAAATGGATATTAATGTTATTGAACTCATTCCTCTAAATGTGTATTGGCTTTGCTTTCTTGAAAACATGTAGCATGTCTCTAAATAGGAAAAACAAATGTTGGGAAATACGGCTATTTTCATGATTCAGTGTATACTAGTACACTAGATACTAGTGTATAGAAAAATAGACCATGGAACATTTTGGCCTGTGTGCTCTTGGAAGAAACATACAATGCCAAGAACTTAGCCAAGGAGATGAACCACCTACTGCATGATCCCAACTCCTGGAAAAATGTGAAGTTAGTATGGAAAGACCAGAGTAGAGGAAGAAAAAAGTCTTTATTTGCTGTGGGTTAACTTGCTGAAGTGTTTTCAAAATTGAAGGCAATCAGCATTTTGAGGGAAAAGCATCTGGATTGAGCTGGAAGTGGTGAAGCAGTTTGGACTAATCCTTCTTCTCCCTTCTGAACTGTTTTATAGAATTTTACCACCTCAAACCTTAATGCACCTTGGGGTGCATTAAGAGGAGCGTCTCCAGCAGGTCGAGGGAGGTGATTCTACCCCTCTACTCAGCCCTGGTGAGGC
>JAWLRI010000197.1:502551-513651 GCA_034781795.1 Crypturellus tataupa | reverse complement strand
GAAACACAGGAAGTTCCATCTCCATGTGAGGAAGAACTTCTTTCCTGTGAGGGTGACAGAGCCCTGGCACAGGCTGCTCAGAGGGACTGTGGAGTCTCCTTATTTGGAGATCTTCCAGACCTGCCTGGATGCCACCCTGTGCCACGTGCTGGGGTTGGACTAGATGATCTCTAGAGGTCCCTTCCAACCTTAACCATGCTGTGATTCTGTGAGTTGATCTGGGAGCACCTACCTTGGTTTCAGAGCAAATGGCACAGTTGAAGAAATCTTTTGTGCTGACAGCTATTGTTTGCAACAAGAAGTTTCCTGTCCAAAACATAAAAATCTGAATGGAGCATGAGACTGCACATTATTTCTAATTAAGAACACTTGGTGTGCCTTTTTATGCATTTTCATGGAACATTGGTATTTGCATAAAATCTTAAACTATTGTTGTTTCAGGATAGGAAAACTGCAGTATGAAGTAGTTTAAAGTACTGAAAGTAGTAAACCTACAACTGAAGGAAGAAAAACACAGTTTGAGGCTTCTCTTAAATAAAATATAGCACTATTTTTTTCTTTCCAGCATTATAATCATTTTACATTTTTGGAAAAACATGTTGTGGTGTTATAAGTTCTTTTATCTACTCATAACCAAAGGAATTCTTCCTTAGAAAGATTTAAATTTTAGTAATATATTAAAGTACATTCTACATGGGTGTAGATAAGTTCCGTGTGGAGCAGAAGCGTGTGTAGCTGTCAGCAAGGAGCTGAGGCATCGTCCAAACAGGAGTCCAGATTCTTATCATATTCTTACTCTCTGCTAGACTCGTATTTAAGACAGGATATTGCATAAGTCAAAATGGTTTTACTAAATGAACCGCATCACCCTGTATCAAGAATTCTCTTAATAAATCTTAGCCCTATAACAAGAAAAGTAATATTACAGTTTAAATAAATAGTAAGAGATCCCTTGCACTTTGAATACAATGAAAAGATACACAAATATGAGAAACAAGAGCAAGAAAATAAAAGCAAGCAGGAACTGACCATGGTAGGAAATGTCAGAGAAATATAAAATGATTATCTTTCCATGTTAGGAAAAGAGAATATTACATCCACTCTAAATAGGCTTCTCAAAATAAAATCCAGGTTTAAAACAAAACAAAACAAAAGAAGGTTTAATCTTTTAAAACAATGTCAAAAGCACAGTAAATTAGCTGATATGATATGTTCTTTACCAATTTCCAGATTACAGATTTAAGAGGTTTGCCAGAAGATTCTATTTTCTTTAGCTTATTTGGTATTTTCATAGGCTACAAGTGAGAAATACACGACATGCAAGCAGTACCAGTGCTCTACTGTGTCAGACAAGGCACTCGCTGGTAAGAAAGGGAGTCTTATCATGTTTTTATCTGTACTGTAAATCCAGCATCTGTAGAAACTGTGCACAAGGCTGTAAAAGGTAGACACAAGGTATGAGTCACAGCAAATACTCTTGTTACTTTTCCCATGCAGATGAGGGACAGAGGTGAGAAGGGGCAAGCAGGGCAGAGGGAAGAGGCAGCCTTGCTCCAGAGCACAACCCTAAAAAATGGAGAGTCTCGGTGTTTCAGCAACTCTATCAGGCCATCACACACGCCCCTCTCCAGGTAATTTGGGAAACTCTCCTGTAGGGATTCGTTTCAACATTGCACTGAACCTAGGATGTAGGTGTTTACATGAGGAAAGAAGAAAAAATCTAGGATGCAGAATATGCTAGTATAAACCTCAGAACTATCTGAAGGGAGAAAATTAGTATTTTACACTTGACATTTGCACAAGCTCTTACATCATCTTCTTCCAGGGCAGAAGTCATCTACTGAGTGAGACTTTTTAATGCCAATATACTTTCAGCAGAGACCTGCTGGTCCCTACATTTGGCAGCATTTTCTGTTACCTCTGTGAAAGCGTCATATGTTTTGTGCCATTCCTAGTGCCTCTTCCCTCTGCCTCTGTTAGTGACATACTGAAATCTGAGTTGTTACAGTTTCGGAAATTGTAGATTAATACTGTTTTGTTGCAGATTAATACTGTTTTATTGCTGATATTTTTCTTATTTTGAGGATAAACAATGTGCTAGAAATATGTAGGACTCTATTCAGTATGAAGAATGGTAAAGTTCGTTCATGATATTCACTAAAGCTTATCTTTGTTTATCTGTGGCATGATTTCTGCTCATAACATGGATATTTCCATTCTCTGCTTTAAAAGGTGTTCTTCTGAAAAAAAAATGGAAAAAGAAAAGTGTCTTTGTCCTTTGCATTTGGTATATGAATCTTTAGTAGAGGACATCATCAGTGTTTCCCTACCTATATAAAAGAAATGGAGAAAAGTGCTGAAGGTCTAAGTTTGCATAGGAATACTGTGAAATGTCATTAAAAGTCATGTCCTTATTGATAATAGAAATGCTTTTTGGTGTTCCTGATCAACATTGTTTCTTCTTTTTTTTTACTAACATTAAGTTAAAGACCTTGCAGTATTATTGATTTAATCTTTTGCTTTCTTTTCTGAACTTGTTTTCCTAATAGTAATAAACTGGTAATATGCTACTGTGCATATGTATGTAAGACATAAAAAAGCATATGTGCAGTGATGTGAGGTTCTTTACTGCTGATGTTTTTTAGTAAATGCCCAGGGGAAACATATTTCTATGTAAACTACTTGCTTGGTTTACCCATTGCGTATATATGCTGTCTGCACACACTTAGTATGCTTTTTGGTTATTATGTTTTTTGGTTATTTTTAAATAATGGTGATAATAACTTTTAAAAGGAAAATTTCCCAGTTTTCATCACTAAGCTATGAAGCTTTCTCTTTTTTTTTTTTTTTTTTTTTTTTTTTTTTTTTTTTTTAATTAAAAAAAGCTTTATTTTTGTTGTTTCTATTCATCTTTTCTGTGTTATAATTCAAAGGCTATAATCTCTTCTTTGGAGAACACAGAAAACTTGCAGTTGGTTGAAGTTATGGCTGCATAACTGCACATTCAACTCTCAAAAAAACAAAATCTACAAAAGCTTAACCTTCAAGTATCTTCATAATATTTGGAAATGTAAATATTATTTCCTTTTCCCCCTTCAGTGATTTTGGACAAAAGCATTCGCAGAGTAAAAAGAGTAAGTGTTCCATTTTATACTGCACTCCCCCGTGCTGTGAGGTTTTATATTTATTTCCTTTTCTAATCATAGGATATCTGGTGATTCGGAACAACCACTTTCCAAAGGTAGCATAATAACACAGAGGACATGAGGCTCGACTGCATTAGCAGCCACTGTAACCTTAAGAATTAATAGAATATGGTGAAGGTAAAAGTTTAATGGAGCTTTGGGGTTGAACTCTTGCTAATATATTGGTCACCTAGAGGGACAATATTAGGAAATTATTGGAGAACTTGAATATAAAGCTAAATAATCTCATTTCTATCAAAGAGAAATTTCAGAGAGTATATACAAATAGTTGTGTCACAATTTACAGTTAATAATTACCATGCTTTACTTGTCCTATCTTTGAGCACAAAATCTGTGGTATGTGCTTTGTGTTTTTATGCTGGTTCCATAAATTCTTCTCAAGAAGCTACTTGCTGTTTATTTTCATTGCCTTGTGACCACTGGACCATCACATACATGACATAGCAGAGAAAAGAATTCATCATGCAGTTTAACTTGGTGCTCTGCACATGTCACATCAGATCAGCCACTGGAATAAAGCAAATGGCGAAAGGATTTAGAGAGGAAGAATAATAAATAAATATAACGCAGAGAAGGCCTTAATTACTGTAGTAAGAAAGCAGTAGAATTGGACAAGACTAATAATTAAAAATGCTTTTCTTTGACTATGCATAGTGGATTATAAAGCTGAATTAAAGGTGGCAGAGAAAAAAAAAAAAGAAGAAAGAAAAGAAAAACTTATCAAGGTGGAACAAGGAGAGAGATTAGTGTCCAGAGAGTTTAACACTTGAAAGAGAGAAGTTTTGGAGAAAGTTGATGTCACAGAGCTTTGTAGAATCACTTCTGTGGAGCCCAGTATCGAGCCATTTTATGGTAACAATAGAAGAGGCACTTGCACAATGTTCAGTTCAAAAGAAAAAATAACAAATTTCCTGAAAGAAAGTAAAGCAGACTTCACAAACCAAAGAATGCCAGTGTTTCTCAGTGAACACAGAGCATATTTGAGGAAGAAAAGAACAGGCAGATAAGGAAGTGAAAAGAGCCCCTTCCTACACACAGCAATTTAGTGGAGCAAAAGTTTCTGGGAGCAGGTTAGGGAGCTGCTGCCGGGTACTCGGGTAGCCTCATGCACGCTATGCAAGAAACTGCTTTTCCATGAAGTTACTGACATAGCCCTTGTTTTCATTCTGCTCCTAGTCAGACAAATTCAGTGCATCACAGCGAAACTGGCTGTTAAGCAGCACAGGAGAGCAGGCGTCAGGCTCTCCTCTGTTCCTGACATAGCCTCCGGCGTAACCGTGTGATCTTGGACTTCTGCTGTCTCTGTGGGAGCACTGTGAAGGGCTGCTGCTTGCCAGGTGATAATTCACTCTTGCATGCTTTAGCCACAGGATTTTTAAGGTTTCCATGACTGCCTCAGGGAGGTACTTACTTGCTTCCTTTTCTAATCTTGGGATTTCTGATCGTTCAGATCCATTGCTTTCAAAGCCTAATGTACATCATAAAGGGCATGAGGCTCAGCTGCATTAACAGTCACTGTAATGTCAGATTTCATACATTAAATAGTGGAGTGTGTCTGACAGCAATCACGCACCAGAAAAGCAAGTTCCAAAAGTTTGTTTTTCCTGCCAAGTATTGGCAGATCTTCCAGAGAGAGCCTGTGTTTTCATAGGTAGGTTCAACCATCCTTAATTCAGTACAAATTCATTCTGACAGGAGTGCTTGATGATACAAACCTAGTATTGTGCATATAGGTATTTCTTTCTTATCCCAGCAGAAAATTTTCTTCCTCCTGAGAAGGTTTAACTTCTCTGGGACTTGAGGACTCAATATATTAACATGCAAAGTAAAGTTTCGTATGATTATCCTCTTTGGATCTTGAAGACTAGTTTGTACTGATCAACTTTAAGACACATATATCAGTATATGGATAACACATCTTATGAATATGCACCAAGTAGATATAATTCATTCTTGGCCACGAATCCTATCTATTATTAATAAAAAATGTCTGTCAGTCTAGTGATTACATTAAGGCAATTTCCCTGAGTTTTAATGGGATCAGTCACACACATAATTTAGAAAACGTATCTTTAGGCACAACTGCTTAACTATTAGCTGATATGAGAGAAAACATCGTTTAACCTCAATACTCTTAGTCATCTTGTTGAGAAAACTACGTCGTGGTAACTGAGATTGTGTGAGACTGAAATGGTGATTTTTCTTGAGGTAAATCCCTTAAGTTCAGAGTTTACCTGCTTTGGAACAAAGTTGACAACCTTACATTTGGAAGAAAATCCAGACACTGTAATAGAAATATTTCTTGCTTTGTTAGAATATATGTCTATTTCTTGAGTATGTTATCATATTTCAGAGTATACTCCCATTATAAACTGTTGAATTTATATTTTGACCAGCTGCTGGTTGATTGTGCCAGTCTAGGCATATCTGCATCGTCAGTGACAGATGCTCAGGCTGAAGCTTTTTTAAAAAAAATGGTTTTGAAAGAGCTTGTAAAGTTATGTGAGTTTATTAGCAGGGGAATTCATACAGTTGGAATAATTATTAGCATCTGCATGTATTAGTTAAACTGCCTGCCTTTTAGACTAGCTCTGATACATGTCCTACCAACTCTGAACAGAAATGGAATTAGTAAGTGTTTTTATGCCCAAGATGATGTAGACAGGTATCTGTATGCCAAGCTGACCCTGGAATAACAGAAAGACATTACTGCTAGCACTTTCATATCAGGCTTTATGCTAGATGATTCTGATTATGAAAATAGATAAATGAGGCAGTTTTACTATATGCCATGTTCTTCATCTGTAAGAATAGACTGTATCTGGAAACTATCACCAGCAGACCACCCAATACCAAGTTGTATTTGCAACATCACAACTACCTGCTCTGCAGAACACCATAACAGAAAGCCTGAGCAGGCATTGCCCCTCATAACAGAAGTGGGAAATCAAAGGCCTTATTCAACAAAGTATCTTTACAGACTTTCCATTAGCTTCAGATAAGTATTTATGTTTAGGTTTTGATCGGTTCCTAATGTGGCTGACAAGGACTCAGCCTGTTAGTCTCTAGAGTTCAAATTCTTTCAGTTTCCTTCCTCCACATCCAACTATTCCATTTAAATCTCTTCACAAAAATGAAGAAGCTTTATAAATGAGCGGACAGCCTCTTTCCCCACACCATGGCTGCTGGCTCAGTGCCTGATGCTGGACAAGCATTTCTTTGGAAAACCTTAATATGCAATAGGGAAGACTTTACAGAACAGGCCCACTTACCTTCATAAGAGATCCATAGGACCTGAAGCACAAGGGATATTTTTTTTGCTACTAATGAAGATATCCTAAGGAAGAGGTGTGTGATAGCAGTGAGACTTTGGCATCTTTTATCCTAGAGCGTCTATTGTAACAGAAATAGAGGAATTTGACATTAAATTCAGTCAAGAGGTATTTGGCAGCTATCATGTACACTTTTTGTGTCAAACAACTTTCTTCCTACCTTCTTTAAAGTAAAATTAATGTCACAACCAGTGACATTAAAGAGCCAATCACACTGAGATCTCAATTTATTATTCTTAGATAATAGAAATTTCTTGTAAGTCAGTGGCAACATGATCCCTAGTAGACAGTAAAGTTTATCTGCACTTAGCAAGAGAGCAGACATCTGAGCTGTAACAGACTTGCCTCTTGTATTTACATGGTGTCTATACAAATTCCATGTGAAGTTGTTGAAAGAGATAATGGAGCTACATTTTAATGACTAATCTTAATATATCAGTCCTATTTTATAATCTTTATTCTTTTTATTGTATAAGTGCTGGTAACAGCTCTCACATATTCAGTGTTTAGTGTGCTCTAGACTTCTGTCTTCAGAAAATTAAATCATTCAGATCTCTGCCAGTACTTGCAGCAGATATCTCAAAAACAACAAAAGGCAAAGCTGTCTTACCTCAGTCTGTTGACATGATTTTCATCTGAATGACAACTTGCTATTAAATAGTAGATCACTCAGAGATCACTTAGCCAAAGCTCCTTTGTATTACTGAAATATATACAAAGTGTGAACATTTATACAACAGCTGCAGGGCACCCACTTATACCTCTATGAAAGCTTCTGTATTTCGAGAGGCCTTCCTTCCTAAAGATGTGGACAAGTTCACTGGTCCACCTCTCTTGGTGTCATTACCATATATGTATTCTATTTATGATAACTTGCAAGAAAACGGGAAGTAACTGAATTATTTGAGACACTAGACCTATGCGTGGTTTTTGAGCATACTTTCTGCATCTGCTTTTGAAGTCCTTTTATTTCTGGAATTCTGAATTTGGAGGAAAAGTGCAAAACAATGGCTTTTGCCCCTTATGCACTTGGCAGAAAATGTAAGGATTATCATGGTGCCCCTTTCATGGAGAAAAAAAATCTTTTAGACAAAATACATACAGTACATTAATAGAATATGTGAGTAGGCAACAGGTTTTGAAGTACACTCAATATGAGATTATTAAGTTCTCATTTTCTGTTTCATACTTCAGAAATGATGAGAAAGTTACCTATATTTCATTGGAGCAAGATGGGTATTTTAGCTTAATTTATGGAATTTGATACTGACTGGTGTATATTAGTCCTAGATTTAATATTGTGCAAATAGCAACTAGTATGCACTAAATAATGCAATATTTTTGCTACATTTTATGGAAGGAGACTGTGCAATATTATGTATACAAATTAAACATCTGATGAGGAATTGCCTCCACTGGATATGCAAACTGAAGTTAAGGAAGACATGTAACTAAATTAGCACTCCTAAGTCCCTGGCATTCTATGATTTACTTAGACTTTCAGAGAAATTTAATAGTTTGGAGTTAGCAAAGCCATGAAAACTTTTGCCCATGAGAAGAAAAGTCTGTAACTGAAATTTAGTGAGAAAAGTATTAATAATTGTCTCTAAACTAGGGTAAAGTAGAACAGGAAACTTACTGTGCTTTGGTACTATTGATTACGGCCTCCTGGAGTGCTTCATTATCAGGCAACTATACGTTGCTCATAAATGCATTAGAGTTCTGGGAGAGATCACTCAGTGTTAAAACTGACAGGTTAATCCCCAGCGGTAGATAGGGTAGAGCCTATATGTGTGTGGTCCCTCACAAACATCCCTCTTCTACTTATTTCCAGATAATTTTGTTACTATAAAGTATCCTATTGATTGAGCTCTGAAAGTTGTAAATGTGATTTATGAGCTATATTTGATTAAAAGTGTGGCTGCTCTGTTCATTCCCTGAGAGGGTATGCGTTTATAAAAGACTAGTAAAAATGGAAAGCTGAGTTGGAAAACTAGTTCTAGGGGAAAAAAAAAAAAAAAAGATGCATGGGTATATGAGAACTAAGGACACTGCAAACATTACTCATTCCTAGGTGAGTAATACAGTTTTCCTCAGCAATTTTCTAAGTACTGCAGTTTGAAAGTAGCAAAGTACAACTTGACAGCAGGTTAAGCAGCTAAGCTATTGCTCCTGGCATTCTGTCTGTTTAATTATACCTTCATTTGATATATGGTGTTATGTATCCAGTTTTGCCTCAACAGGAGGAAAGCTTTCTCTTCCACAGAAACATGCAGAACATGAGAATAATAAAAGCCCTTAGGCCAAAAATACATCTTCCTATCTTTGAAGAAGCGAGTGTTCGGCATTCAAATTGTTCATATAAGAAATCAGAGATGTTTACAGACTTTGGACTTGCATTGTTTTTCTTTTATATTATGCCATATGCGTTTATATCCTTACTGCTAATTCAGATCAGACATTTTGTGAGCACTGACCTGAGTTATCTCTGTGGCTAACATCCAGTGAGGCTGTGTTGTGTAATTTTTAAAGAAAAAAAAAAGGTCTCTCTTTTTATTATCAGCCTATAAAATTGGTTAGGAGTCTATACTTGCTATACCAATTGATCAAACTAACCTTGCAATGTAACCTCTATTAATCATGTTCCTAATGAGGCTCATTTAGGAAAGAGAATATTTCAGACCTTTGTATTTCACAGTGTAGAGGATTCAGGAAATGAAAATTTAATAGAAGTTGAAAAAGCACGTTCAAGCACTGATCAAGTAACTTTACTGTCCACTGACTTTTCATTTTATTTTTTGAGTAGCAGTGATATTTAGTTGCATTTTTCATATAAATGATAAGTGGCAAAAGTGTAAATACCTGAGCTGGTATATCAAATAGACAGTAGAGATAGCCATGTGATAAAACTTTAAAGTAAATAAAGTATTATTTATGAACTTCCTATACATTCTACACAAACATGCTTTCATCAAAACATGCTATTTTTTTCATATTTCTGACTTCAAACACTGTGAAACATAAATACTTCCTTCTGTTGGATCAGATGTATAATTTTTCATCAAAATATTTAACCTGAACTGATGGATGGACAATATTTAGTCAAACATTAGTGCTAAGTTATGCCAATACTTTCTGATTTATTTGAGTTAGATCTCTGAACTTTTTGATATGATGCAAATCTTCATTAAAATTATTGTATCATTCTTAAACATGTCTTGTGTTTTCTTCAAAAAACAAAAAGCCCCAGTTCTGCATGGAAAACAGACTTTTGTAAAATACTGTATTGCGCTTTCTGAACCGAGGAATCTAGAGAATAGCAGCTATCATATTTTAAAACACTCCTGGTTCAAACATAGTTCATCTATGAAATACACAGTTGCTCAAGACTGTGATATATCTGTGTTGCAGTCACAGGTTGGTCGTTTTTGCACAGGTTTCAAGGTAGCTGTGATAGCATTGAACCTGAGCTGTGATAGTCTTCTCCTGTGCATGACAATCTGTAAGCATTGACTGTGTATAGTTGCTGGAGTGGAACCCCCTCTACAAAGGTGCAACTAAACTCTAGAAGTTAATATAATTTTATTCTGTTCTTAGGTAAGACCATTATGTCAATAGCCCTAACCACTGTTGTCAAATTTCTAACTGCGGTTTTAAAAAATGAGTGAAGTCCAGTTAACTTCAGTGATGATCCAGTTCCAGAAATGAGTTCACACTAGTCTTCAAAAATGGCAAGGAGGACTCAGGCCAGTCAGCCTCACCTCCATCCCTGCAAAAGTCATTGAGCAGCTCATCCTGGCTGTTGTCTCTAAACATGTGGAGGATAAGAAGGTGCTCAGGAGTAGTCAGCATGGGTTCACCAAGGGGAAATCGTGCTTGACTAACCTGATAGCCTTCTATGATGGAATGACTGACTGGGTAGATGAGGGGAGAGCGGTAGATGTCATCTATGTGGACTTCAGCAAGGCTTTTGACACCATCCCTCACAGCAGTCTCCTGGGCAAGCTCTGGGAGTGTGGGATAGATGTGTGGACGGTGAGGTGGATTAACAACTGGCTGAATGGCAGAGGTCAGAGCGTGGTGATCAGCGGTGCAGAGTCTAGTTGGAGGTCTGTAGTTAGCGGTGTCCCCCAGGGGTCGAGTCCTGTTCAATTTATTCATCAATGACCTGGATGAAGGCACAGAGTGCTCTCTCAGCAAGTCTGCTGATGATACAAAACTGGGAGGAGTAGCTGATACCCCAGAGGGCTGCGCTGCCATCCAGAGGGACCTGCACACACTGGACAACTGGGCGGTGGGAAACCTTACGAAATTCAACAAAGCCAAGTGCAAGGTCTTGTGCCTGGGGAGAAATAACCACAGACACCAGTACAGGCTGGGGATCGACCTACTGGAGAGCAGCTCTGCAGAGAAGGACCTGGGCGTCATGGTGGACAACAGGTTGACCATGAGGCAGCAATGTGTCCTCGTGGCCAAGAAGGCCAGTGGCATCCTGGGGTGCATTAAGAGAAGCGTCTCCAGCAGGTCGAGGGAGGTGATTCTACCCCTCTACTCAGCCCTGG
>JAWLRI010000197.1:483567-495061 GCA_034781795.1 Crypturellus tataupa | reverse complement strand
GGAAAGGAAAGGAAAGGAAAAGAAAGGAAAGGAAAGGAAAGGAAAGGAAAGGAAAGGAAAGGAAAGGAAAGGAAAGGGAAAACCTCAGAAGGATCGAGTGATTAATTTTATTTATCTTTAAAGACAGAGTTGCTGGGGTAGACATGTTCCTGTATGGACAGGAGGGTTATGGAAGAACTTAGCAGGTGAGACAGCAGTGCATATTGTACAGAGAAATAAGTTTTTCTTTCATTCCTTTTGACATAAAAATCTTAGACAAATAATGTCTAAGAAAGCTAAAGTGGTAACTATGCAAGGCCATTACTGTGTGTTCTTATTATTGCTAGTAATGTTTACAAACTCATTTCATCTGTGCATATAATTCTGAAAATCTTTTACTATTGAAATAACATGGATAATGAATTGTGATATGATGAATAATGAATGATAATAATGGCTTTATTTTCCATAGTTTATTCCTGAAAAATCAATATAAAGCTTTTCTACAAGCAATTTCCTCTTGTAGTCGGAAGAATGCACTGTATGTAATGATGGTTTTAACATCTGTTGTTTATTTATAAACCATGCATGAAAAATAGCTTTTTATTTTCTTGGTCCAAGATACAAAAAGATACTAAATATATTTTTATTATATATATATTGTTTATAATAGCTGCTTGCACTTTGTGATTGCAGTTGTTACCATATTTAGCTTTATATTCTCACAAACTCATGTTTTTGCCTGTATGCCACTGTTTCAGGCATCAATAAGCACTGTAGAAAAAATTAACCAAATGACAATTTGATTTTTTTATAAATATGTACATTATAATAAATGTGAATTTAAATCGATCTAAACAAGAGAGCTCAACTGCACCCTAGGCTGCTAGCCATTAGATAGATAATACAGGAAGGTTCAGAGGTCTTTTCAAGATGGCAGGTACTTGTTATTTTGTGTCTTTCCCAACAAAATTTGTAAACTGGAAGTATATATTAATGACATTTGATTTTTCTGTGAGATCTTTTCTTAAGGCACAGCACTGAAAAAAAGTACTTGTCTGATCAGTTGTTTTTGAATTTGTAGGAGGTTGTTTGACTTCAAGAAAACGGGATTTTTTTAAATGAGAGTTTTTGTTCCTTTTTGTCTTAAAAATGTGGAACTAACAGCTGACAGTCAAAACCAATTAAAATGATTTAGTAGATAAATTAGATTAAATATGTCTTGGATCATTTACCTGCAGTTTATCTATTATGGTACTTTTTAGGAGGTATGTTAGTAAATGAATGCAATAAAACCCCTGAAAGACAATTACATTTCCCAATCTGAAATGCAACAGCATTGAGACTTTTAGCAAGAAAATACCTCAGGTGTGACTCAGGGTAAAATATGGTACAAAGAGAAAAAAAAAAAAAAAATAGAGAATGAGCCTCTGTTAGTATATAGGTATCACAGAAGAAAAGGGCAAATGTTACTTACCCTGGGGCAAATTCTAGTGGACATATTTTGATGTTGTCTTCCTTTCGGCAGGTTTTGAGTTTGTATTTTTTTCAGAAGAATGATCAGTGCTGTTATTGCCCAAAACTGTATCTTAGTTAGGCTGAATGGTAGTTCATTTCGGCCTTGTTATTTTCTCACATACTCATGTTTTCCATATTTGAAAATACAGTAACTTGATAGATTATTATTTATAGCTAAAGAAATTTTAGTAAGGCAAATGGAGAGCATGTATTTAGAAGTAGCTGTAAATGGGATTTCATTACTGCTTTATTAATTCAGTGTTTTCTCTTTATCATGTACAAGAAAACCATAACATCATGTGTTGTTAGTGGCTGAGCTGTGACATTGCTGTAAGATTATTATGCAATTGCTCATTAGAGTGGGAAAATGTATAGAAAATGAATACTTCTGTAGTGCAAGGGGATCTCAAAGATGAAGCAGCAAAATCGATGGCAGTGACTTTAAATAAAATTCCCTCTATTAAAGCAGCATGCCGTATTAAAAAAGTGATTGTTAGTGAGCATTTTCTGTTATATTACAGAGGTCTTGAGGGAAGTTTCACTTCCATGGATTGAGTTCAAGTATGTAGTGCCTGGAAGACAGAATTACAAGCGTTGCCTGGACTTTGTGAACCAGAACCAGATTCTGCTAGTTCATTGTGCACATACTCCTCTTCTTCTGTTGTGCCAAGGATACATTGCAATGGTGTTCTGTAGTTTTTTTTTTTTTTTTCACAAACACTCAGAGATTTTACTTATCTCCTCCTATTTCTCCTTTTCTATCCCCTGTATTGTCTTTGGCAAAGAGCTGAAAAAAAAGGACTGCTGTCTCATGTTTTTTCTCGGAGTATCTGTTTTAGATTCTGTAACTTAGAATCATAGAATCATTATGGTTGAAAAAGACCTTCAAGATCATCGAGTACAACCGTAAACCCATCCCCACCATGCCTGCTAAACCATGTCCCTAAGCACCTCATCTACATGTTTCTTGAACACTGCCAGGGATGGTGACTCCAGCACTACCTGTTCCAATGCTTCAGCACCCTTTCCATGTTGAGATTTTTCCTAATATCTAACCTGAACCTCCCCTGGTGCAACTTGAAGCCATTTCCTCTTCTCCTATCCGTAGTTATTCTGGAGAAGAGATTGAACCTCACCTCACTACAACCTCCTTTTATGTACTTGCAGAGAGCGATAAGGTCTCTCCAGCACCTCCATGTCCTTCTTGCAATGAGGGGCCCATGCTAGAAATTCTTAAAGTTGTCAGTCAGTAAGGATCTTCCTATGTTTATTTTAAAAGTCCCATGTTTAGTCTTAGGAGTCAAACTGGATGTACCTTTCCAGTTACCGTGATTCCCCGTGACACAGGCTGAGCAAGGGGATTTGTTTCATTTCCAGAGACACCTTCTACTAGAGCTAGTAATAGTCTGTTTCAAAATGCAACAACACACGGCATTGCAGTTCTACCCAGATGGCCTAGAAATATTTTTCTGTAACAGTCATTTCATCAAAATTTACCCTGGGACATGGAAGTTTAATTCCCTCCTCCCAGAAACCTTTTTATAAATGGTAGCAATAAAAAAAAGTTTTAAACTTCCTGAACTGCATAAGTTCTTGAGAATCCAGTTAATATGGCAAACAAATGACACATTGAACCATTTATGTTCTTCTAGTTTATTTGTAATTTTTAGCAGTACAACAGCAAATGAAAGATTTTCAGATTTCATCACAGCATTAAACTAGTATAAAATGGCTGAGAATTTGTCATCTAATATGTATTTCCCGTAGGTCAGTAATAAATGGAAAACAGGACAAAAGAGGAATCCTTAAGAGCTGGGTTGTTTAATTAACCTGTAGGTGAGTCTGTAGCTTGTTTCGCTGTATATCAGTAATGATGTAAAAGTTAGGCTAATTTCTATGGGGAGGTATTTGAGTTTTGAACCCATTCTGCAAATTAATGGCTGCTGTAGCACACAGATCATTTGTTTCGAGTAAAACAAGGGCTGGCTCACCACCATTAGATAATACTGTGAGATAAGGCTTTCTGAGGAATTCTAGAGTCAAAAATAAAAATACTAACTGAAAAGCTGGAAGTTTCTTTAGCTTTCAATGATGAATGCAGCAGAGTTTCTATCCCTGATAGTTTGAGAGATACTGAATCTTTTAAATCACATAGTACCGTTTATCCTCTTACCTCTTGCATTCCTCTCTACCTCAGTACACTTCTCATTTGACCTGAAAAAGTTGCAGCCAAATCTAAAATCAATACTAGACAGGAAGTACATTATTAATCTCAAAATCTTGGCGTTGATGAGAATATGTATCCCAAAATCGTGATGAGGAAAGAGAAGGTAATCAGAAATTCTTACTTTTAAAAGGAAGGAGTTAATTCATTTTTTTTTCTTAGTGGTGCGCAGATATTGAATTGAAACTTCAATAGTTCTGTAAAATGTAACGAGAAATTAGTATTGTCTCTTGGGTCTCTTTACCTCTTGCATAAATATCTGAGAAATTGCCTGTATCGCAGTTCACTGTGTTAAATCTTACTGTTTTCCTAGATTCATGTATAACAATGTAGTAATATTCTAATAGAATATATCAGAATTTTTTCAATTTTAGAGATTTTTTTTTTTGCCGAGCTGTCTATACTTAAAAAAAAAAAAGATAAAAACAGTCTAATTATGACAAGGTGCAGCTTGCTTTTGAAATTTACTGGGAGCATTTATTGGGAGAAAAGAACAGTTGATTTATAAACATTAAACTTCTAATGAAAATGTAATAAATTCTACCAAACTGTGCTTTCTATCTTGTCGAGAAATAGCAGACAAATGCAAATTTCAAGCACAATACAGGGCTGCTCATCTGTGTGTTCTTGTGTGCCAAAGTATTTTGTGTCCTTTGTACAAAGCATGGGTCCTCATCAAAAGGGGAAGGCACACTGCTATTCACTGCAAGTTCAGTAGTTTCTAATGGCTTCGATAAGGCAATTGCTCCACTCACCTGTAACCAGAAAGGATTTCTCTGAGACCTTCCATCAATGTGTATTCTAGATACGGTAGAAGGTTCTGTTCTTCTGAACTGGAGTACAATAAGGTCATCTGTAGTAAAGAGAAAGTTTGTCCAGCACAATTTGTACTTCTGCTAGACACACTTGGCTGTGATCTACATAATTCACTCAAGTGTAGCATTTTCTTTTTCCTATTCAGACTTAAGAGACTAATTCCATCTGCCTTTTATACTTCTGAGTGAAAGATTTCTCTCTTCTGTGCTGGGTTTTCTTCCCCATATATGTACTACTTTTCCACTTCTGGCTCGCATTTAAAAACACTTCTGGACTCAAAGCTCCTTTTCAGTGATTATAATGTCATTTTACTGCTGCATTTTACCATCTTTGAAGATATCCTGTAAGATATGAATGCATTAACTTGATTAAATCTCTTCTGATTTTTTGAGACATTGCTATTCAGAAAGATTTTCTTAGTGAAATAATTAATAATTATGAGTTACTGAAACATTTCTGTGTCTAGACATAGAAAATAATCTTAATATATTGTGTGCTAATTCATGTGGTTACTTTCTGTCTTTAACACTAGAGTTTACTGCGTAAGCTATATCCATATTTCCTATCTAAATTCTAGGCCTAACAGTCCCCTTTTGAGACAAGTGTGAAAAATGCAGAATATTCCAGATATCTCCTATCTCCTGATTCCTGGAAGCAGCACATGTTTAAAAAAAAAAAAAAAAAATGTTGCAAAGTGATAAATATGGCTGAATAAAGTAACGAGCTTTAAGCCAACAAGTTAGTTTGTGTACACTTTTCATCAATAACTTTTTAAGTTTAGCTGTTTGGGAAATAAGTTCTGCAACTGTCAAACTGTTTTTTTGTCTTAGTTTAGAACAGTTCTGCATCTTTATGACTAAATAATAATAGTCTCCAAGGAAAGTCTAGCCATGTAGTGTAACAATGTGTAAATTCTATTATTTTTAAGAACATATTAAATTTAGTCGGTGTGCTTAAAATTAAATTTGCAGCTTTTACTTTACACATAATACTGATCATCTATTATCTAGTGTCAGACCTACAGAAATATTTGTCTGCAGTGTTACCCAGATGGAAAAATCCTCTTCAGCTGACTAAATATGATGCACACTGAGAAGTCTGAATATTTCTCCAAATTAAAATTTTCTAGACAATTACTTTACATGTATGATTCTGATCCTTGGAGAAAGGAATGTTGCTTTACCCATCCAAGGACAATTGCAGAAAATAAAATTAAAATTAGCTATCAAAACTAAGAATAAAGTGGCTGACAATACATTATCATTTGTTCTAGGCCAAAAAGGCCTAGAATTTTGATCGACATGAGAATTAGAAGCACGCAAATATGATGAGAACACCTCTAGCTGAGACATGCTTTACAATACCAGAAAATGAAGCTATTGGGTGATACTTATGTTATAAGATAATTCTCATCCCAGAGAGTAATATCCTACCTGTAATATATTCACATTATGGGAATTTGAGTTTCAAAAAATACTCTGACTGCTGCTTTTTTCCCTCCCCTGAACAATAGTTTTTTTACCAGTTCATTAGACTTGAATCAAAAATGTGTAAGCTAGTGTTCCTGTAAACCTTCTGTGATACCTGCAGAACAAAGATATTGAGTGATCTTCAAAAGATTTTTAGAAGCCCTTGCTTCATTAAAATTTGCCATGGTGCATGTGATAGTAACCTTAAATGAAACCAGTTATCAAAATAGTATGATAGGGTGTTTTTAGAACTCTAGTGTAAATTAAGGTTTGATATTACAAGTTTACCCTGAGTTTTTTTCCCTTTAATTGGGAAAGGTTGAAAAATGTAAATGAGGATAAGAAGGAGCTTTGTTTCCCTCATAGGTATGATTTTCATCTGATGGATATGCAATAAAGTTGAATAAAGATTCTGCAAATATGTGCTTGAATAAAGTCTTTGTTAGGATATTTCCTTTGTGCCATATTCAGAGGAAGAATTAACCACACAATTAATTGGAATGTAGAGGCTATTTCAAACAAAGTCCCTAAATCATGAACCGTTTAGAGCAACATCTTCATTTTATCTGATAAAGCAAAAATATGTACCTCCAGTTAGATAGTGCTACCAATTAGGAGGATTCTTTCACTTCAAAAATCAAAGGCTCTAAAGAACAAAAATAAATTGTGGAGGTAAAACTAATGAGACAGGAAGAGGTCAGTGAATAGGTTGTTTCTACTAAGAAGAGGTACTAGCAAAATGAGATGCTAATTCTGTTTGTGGATTTGTACTGACAATGCCTGGGTTGCTGCTGTTTTCACCACACAGTAGATACTAGCATCCAAAAAATGACAGACTGGGTAACAGGGTATATGGATATATTTACTGAGTGATTTATCCTTAATATTCTTTTTTTTTTAATACCTTCTCATGTTGTGATACTACTATCATTCATTTCAAAAAATCTTGTTGAACTGGGCATGAGTTATTTGTTTTTTCCTTACTCCTGTCAATGTTTCACTTCCTTTGTATTTATTTATTTATTTATTTATTTATTGTACATGTTTTCAGTCTCAGTAATAATTTTACCACCATTTAATAATTATATCACATCTTTCAGCTGGACATCATTGCATAAGCCATTATTGCATAAGCTTCATATTATTCTATGAGACAGGTCATTTTCTCCCTCTTACGAATAAACAAAAGTTGGCTGAGGATACTGAGTTACTACCTGCTGAAAATTAATGAAGCTGTAACTAACTGGGCTGATTTATAGCCGCTGAGGGTATAGGCCAAAAAAAGTCATTCTACCTTTCTGAAATATTAAGTCTGAAGAGGAACAAAAAGAGTCACAAAATAGGAATATGGAAGTAAATTCTTTTTGTCACTTCCCATCTCCCAATGCCTATGAATGTAAAGCTGCTTCACTGTGAGTTCTGTTAGGAGCATATGGCTAGCTCATGGATTTTTCAGTATTTAAAGAAATAATTTCATAAAACTGTGAGGTTTTTTGTTGTTGTTGTTTTTGTTGTTTTCTGTCTTTATTTGTGAAATAAAACTAATAAAGTCTGTATTGGGTTGATCTACAAAGGCTGTGCTTACTACAGTGTAACTAGTGTCAAATGCAGAGAGTAGCTCTACATCTAGGCAGTAGGTAAATGCAGTCTGTATGTGTTTTAGATAACAGTGAAATCATTAATTTCCTTTTTGATAAACAGTGTACATATTTTTTATCTTCCATGCTGTGATCTGAGTAATGGTGAGGAAAGCAGAGCAAAAACTGCCAGATGGATTAGTCTGATGGTTCATCTAGTACCATACTGTTCTGTGAGGGAGACCAGTAACAAATGTTTAAAATGGAGTGTAATAAACGGTGTGTGTCACTGTTGGGTCTGCTTCAAGCAACTAGTGATCTGAAAATTTCCTGAGTTGCAATTCCACTATACTTACTGGTCTAGTTGAATTTGTTTTTCCATATTTAGCCCTAATTTTCTCAAAATCTTTCATACTTTTGACCTGCACAATGTCCTGTGTCATCAAATTATGCAAAGTAACTATGCATTCTGTGAAAACTCCTGAATTCCAAGGCATAATATCATCTTTTCTTATTTACCTTTTCCTCTGTACATTTAAACCCGGATAAGGGGTCCTGGTCTGTTACTCCATACCATCGCTTGATCATCCCTTCTTTTCTTCTGTGTTTCCATATACCTTCTCGGAGACATATTAACCAGGCTATTGGGAAAACTCAGATTTTTGATGGCATCACAGGCTTTTTCCTCCCAGAATTTTTATAACTCTTTTCAAATAATACTACTACTCTTGTATGGCAGATTCTTTCAATGAAAATGATATAGAGTGATGTTCTGCTCTTAAGGACTGCTTATTTGACCTGTTGCCTCTCAGTGCCTCCTCTGAGTTCTCATGATTAAATATACTGTTTTTCTGTCATTCTAAGCCCCAAGCAGTCTGTAAAGTAAAAGATTAAGCCTGTGATCTGAATTCTGATCTCCCAGTTGACAGCAGAGAATATTATCAATGAGGCACCAGATGGACCTGCTAAAGAAAAGTTTTATATTTTATTTTATAAGGATTTTTTGTTTCATAATGTAGGAGTTCAGCTACAGCAATGAGAAGGTTTTTGTGAATTGGAAAAATATGAAAGCAGCGAGGGTGAGGTTTATTTTGTTTTATATTTTATTGCCTGGAAACACTGAAGTCACCTAATCAATTATTTCTTAGATTTCTAAAATTACAGTCATTGAGGAGATGGTTATTTTTCTGTGCTATTGCAGATATGTGATGCTTTATGAAATACCCAAGCAAGATTTTTTTTTGCTGTATCAAACTTATCTCAAGGAATTTTCTGAACCACATTTATTTAAATTTGATTCTCTGACCACCGTAAACACAAGCTAAAAGAATGCATTACTCTCAACTAGTTAAGTTTGGTTGTCTGAAATGTTCTGTGAGCTTGAGAGGGATAGAGTAAGTCACGTTTTCCTCAGTCCCTTGATATTCCTGCCTTCATTCTTGATTCTTTCAGAATCATCTGAAAAAGGCTGGCAGTGCTGGCTGTCAATTTTGTATCATCAGTGCATCTAATGTATTGTCTGAGTCATGGAAAAGAGGAACAAGCAAAATATCTATCAATGTTCAGGTTTTTGTCAAAAGGCTGTGTACTATACATAATTGAATAAAGTAAATTGGAGGACCAGAATTTAGTCATGGGAAGAGACCCCAACTAAATATTCTGACATCCTGTAAATTCCAGGTCTGTAACCTTTCCTCCATAAATACTGTATCAAGTAGCTTGTTTTTTGCTTAAGGTTGACCTCCATCAAGACTGAGAATTGCTCAGTTATTTTTTGTAGATATCTGCAGTTGAGCTAGTGACCCTGAAATTCTTTTATAGTCAGTATACAGAAAAGTGGAGAGAAATAAGCAGATTTAGGTTGCAATTCATCTAAAACTAATTTAATCACACTGTTTTAGCTGTTCATTGTAAGTTGAGGTGAATCACAGCTAGAATTATCCATTTTTTTCATTACTAAAGAGGATCAAGGAACTTTGATGAAGTTAGCTCTATGATATGGGCAGTATAAGACAGTTATCTTTGATAACTATGATGAGTTATCTAAGATTGTAGACAGCTGGGAAAGATCTGTCTCCTAACAGGAGATGAAGTAGCCCTATTTCCCTTTCTAGTTTTTTTCCTAATTGATAGTCATCCTTTCTCCATATTTCTCTTCAGTTTGCTTAGCTGTGGCTTCCACATTTGATGGATTCCTAGATTAGAAAAGTCTTTTTTTTTCCTACTGATAGAATTTGGTACTAATCCAAAATTGTCACAAAATGCAAATGGTGCAAATTAAAAATTTCATATAAAAGTGGAAGCAGGCTGGTTCCAATTTACCAGTAGTGGGAAACTATGTATTTTTCCCATTTTGTTTATTTCCTAGCTATGGCAGAATGAAATAAGATCATAATAGAAATGTGTTGAACTTTTCTAAATATTTTCTTAATGTGCTGTGTATTATTATAAGAATTATACTCAATCATATCCCAGCTAACCTCTTTTCCCTGCAGAAAATCTAAGCCTTCAGTTAAAACTATGTAATCATAATTAGTAACATGTGCTATTCTCCATTCTGGTTCTATATTTCAATTGGATATTTATATATGTCAGTACAACAGTTTATTGTTTAGCTCCTTTTCCTTCTTACAGACTCCTAAACACATAATGCTAAAACTTCATATTCTTGGAAGCTTTAATGGTGCAAGCTACTTTTAAGAACTATGGCCTTCTGATTGCAAGCTTTAGGCAAAGTTCACAGGGCAAAGAAATACATTTGTCAGTAAGTGACTACGAGTGGGATTGCCAAAACTATGCATGCTCTTGTAGGGCATAATTCAATAATCAGTGCTGATTTAGCAAACCCTTCTTTCCTTCATTCTAAGTATTTAGATAGTCTATTACTTAAGCCAGTACTCGTGTCTGCAGGATGCATGGTAAAACAGATCTGTATTAAAAAGAGTTCCTCTGTCATCCAAGATTATTTTAACTTGGATGAATTTCCTAATTCAATGAGTTGCTTGCTTTGTAAATGAATTATTTATCAAAGTGCAGCCTTAGAATTTGGAGAATATGCTTATATGAATAAAATAAATATAAAATGTAAATATATGTTGAACAATGAATAGTTAAAATCCCAGTAAATCAGAAGACGCAAAATTTAGATTATAATGTCAAGACCAAAGATTCTATTTCACACGTTCCTTTCCTTTATTATATGAGAAATCTTGTCCATGAAAAGATTTCAAAGTTCAGGTATCCTTTTATTTTCATTTTAAGACATGCATCATTAGAATCATTTTCACAAAAAGAAAAACATGTTTCAGATTTTAGTGGTCAGGAAAAAAAAGGAAAACTGAAAGAAACTTCACAGAATAATCTTTTTAAAGCAGGATCTAAATTGTGAACATTTAATCTCCTATTTGAATATTTTTGAGAACTGCTTAATGAAGACTTTTTTATAGCTTTATCTGCAAGATATGCTGTATAGTGAATACTGTACAACGCTGAGTTTTTTGAAGGCACTATATTTGAAGAAGAATACTGCTAAATAAATGCATTTCTTTATCTACACAGCACCTTTTTATGAAAGATCTCTGTGATCCTTGAAAGGCTGAATTTAATTAGACAAACAGCTTTATCCTAAGTAAGTTCTGCTAAGATCTGCTTCTGGCTCTTAACTCGCCTTCTTTCACCCTTCCCCTCACACAGTAGAATATATTCATCTCATATTTTTCTCATTTTCTCCAACAACCCTAACTTTTCCAGGCTTACCATTTGGAAACAAAAGTATTTTTTGTTTTGCTTCCTGCATTCTATCATTCTATTGCTATCCTTTTATTTTTATTTTTATTTTATTTTTATTTTTATTTTTATTTTTATTTTTATTTTTGAGTGACTGACATTTGAAACATTCTTATTTAACCATA
>JAWLRI010000197.1:462104-476522 GCA_034781795.1 Crypturellus tataupa | reverse complement strand
TTGCATTACTGAAGTAGTATAAAAGTCTTGATTTGTTTTTCTTTTACTTGAGCATATTATCAGCTATTGATACAAAGTTTAATCATATTCTTACAGTCACTCAATCAATGTTCTGTTTATAGTAGGATTATATTCAATGTGATATAGATATTGTGGTTGATGTTGTTCAGTAACATAGAATCTTTCCTAAAGCTTTTACACTTTCAAAAGTGTAAATGTAAGTGTCTCTCTATGTTTTCAAAGCTGGTGAGAAGAATTTTGGAGAACGGTTTCTTCACTTGTATTTAGTGGAAGGCAGACCAACAGTTCGATTCAACTGTGGACAATCTCAGAATATTCTGACTGTATCCATCAATCAGTCCATTAGCAAAGGTGTACTCACCCCTGTCACAATAAGGTAAGATCTTCCTGTTGTATACTGCACACACAAAAAAAAAAAAAAGTCATATTGGACAAGGAAATTAAGTTTTACAATGGTTTCCAATAAACAATCTTAGAAGAAAAATAGCAAACCTTTTTCAGCATATGGAGGGATGAAAAGATGAAGGAAATGTTTCATTTCCATTTTACATTTCTTCTCAATCACAATCCAATTTATACAGTATGTTTTTTATCTTTTCTAATTCTATATGTCAGCCTAGTGATAAGGAGTCAAAGTCACATAGCATGCATTCAGTTCTAAATACTTGATATCCGACAATGTATTATTCTGTTGTATGTGGTATGTAGTATAAATTGTGAATGTATATAAAATTTATAAAGGAAATTGATCTGTTTCCTCTCTCCATGAGCCTAGAAGTAAGAATCTTTTTTTCAAGAAGACACAAATATAGTTAAAGTTACTAAATACTGTTCTTAAATTCATAATTTTTCTTTTTTTTCTTTTTTTTTTAAAGTCACTGATTGCCATTGTAGATACATATCAGGTACTTGTCTGTATTGTACTGAGGTAGCATCATCTCTAAGTCGTAAGCTTAAGACATTAAAATGCTGCAAAGATTCAATGTTTTATTCTCTATATTATTATATGAAAAAGTGATGCCAGTTCATTTTACCAATTCCCTTAATTTACTGGAATTTATACTGCGATCTTTTTAAACAGTGGCATACTACACCTGAAGTGTAGACTGTGACTGGCAGGGATTTACGTGCATCTGAGTTTATAGGTATGACCTTCAAAATGACTAGTGATTATTCTTGTGAATAAGTGTAGAAAGAGTAGTATATCTTTCACCAAGTATCTATAAAAGTGTAATCCTTCAGCAATCATCTTTAACCTCTGCCAAAAGAAACAGCAAATTTGGCAAGGCATTTGTGGTACCCAGGGTCTTGTATCTTAGGTTATAAAATATGAATGCATGACAAAACTGTTGATTTGTGTTCTCTTACTGGCTGTTGAAGATAGAATACTCTATCTGCACTTTTTACTTGCAAAATTAATGATTTTATTCTTCCTGTAATGTAGGAAAAAGAGAGACAAAAGTTAGAATAAATACCTTAATTTCTCATGGAAAACACTCACGTTAGTAGATGATATTTCCTTTAAATGTAACTTGAGATAAGGCTATAAGATTGCATTTGGCAGAAAGAGAGGTTCTCTGTGTAACTGTGGCTCCAGTGGGTTTAGCAGCATAACTCCCAGGAATCTCCATAGCAGCAGTTTTCATTTTCCCAGTTTTTCTTTCTGAATCTACCATATATATGGAAAGCTAAGATATCCCCATAGTTTTGCAGCTATTATTTTCTCTTCTACTTAGCTATATGATTAGTTTCCTTATATATGGCCAACTCTTGAAATGTATTGAAGAGTAAATGAGTTTTGAATGTTCGGTCATTTTATTGTCTTTGTAAACTGACAACTTTATAGAAACAGCTAACAGAACTGTGATTGCTCACTCTTTTGTCTTACTTTAGGAAAGTAGAGAAGTGTTTCAGTGCATTTTTATTCATCAATACAATTCCTGTTTATTTTAGAATGATTTGATTGCTGTTTTGAAAATGGATGTTTGATTTTAATTTTTAATGATCTCATTTTTGAGATTGCATTGATGTTTCCAGTTAAAGACATGGGCATATATTTCAGATGTATTTTAGTTTGTTTTTATGCATTTGTTCTTTAAAATTACTCAAAGTACAATAATTCAGACAAATTTTATTTCTTGTGTGGGTGAAATGCATTTGGCTGATGCAAAATTTAATGTGATTTATCTGTGATTGAAATAATGTCACTGTGGCCAAATAGTATTTTCTTCACACTATCAGTCAAAGGAAAGCAACAAAACAGAGCTCGAGATGGTCAAGATGCCAGGATTTTACTTTTTCCAGAAAATGTTTGATTGGATTGAGAACTGGCTGGATGGCAGAGCGCAAAGGGTGGTGATAAATGGGGCTGAGTCTGGTTGGAGGCCTGTGGCTAGTGGTATCCCCCAGGGATCAGTACTGGGCCCGGGGCTCTTCTGCTTGTTCATCAATGACTTGGATGAGGGCACAGAGTGCACCTTCAGCAAGTCCATGGAGTGGCCGACACTCCCAAGGGCTGCGCTGCTCTTCAGAGAGACCTAGACAGGATGGGCAGAGCAGAACCTCCTGAGGTTCAACAAGGACAAGTGCAGGGTCCTGCACCTGGGGAGGAATAACCCCAGACTCCAGTACAGATTAAGGGTTGTTGGAAAGCAGCTCTGTAGAGAGGGATTTGGGAATCCTGGCCGACAACAGGTTAACCATGAGTCAGCAATGTGCCCTCATGGCCAAGAAGGATAATGGGCTCCTGGCTGCATCAGGAGGAGCGTTGCCAGCAGGTCAAGGGAGGGGATCCTGCCCCTCTCCTCAGCTCTAGTGAGGCCGCAGCTGGAATATTGGGTGCAGTTCTGGGCTCTCCAGTACAAGAGGGACGTGGAACTTCTAGAGAGAGTTCAACGTAAAGCAACAACGATGATTAAGGGACTGGAGCATCTATTGTATGAGGAAAGACAAAGTGAGCTGGGCCTGCTTAGTCTGGAGAAGAGAAGACTGAGAGGAGATCTGATCAATATGTATAAGTACCTTAGGGGTGATTGTAGGGAGGATGGAGCCAAACACTTCTCATTGGTGGCCTGTGATATTACAAGGGGTAATGGGTACAAGTTGAAACACAGGAAGTTCCACCTCCATGTGAGGAAGAATTTATTTGCTGTGAGGGTGACAGAGCCCTGGAACAGGCTGCTCAGAGAGGCTGAGGAGTCTCCTTCTCTGGAGATCTTCAAAAGCTGCCTGGATGCCACCCTGTGCCACGTGCTCTCGATGTCCCTTCTTGAGCAGAGTCGTCGGACTAGATGATCTCTAGAGGTCCCTTCCAACCTTAACCTTTCTGTGACTGTGATTCTCATTGATTCTGTGTATTTTCATGTTTAAACTAAGAATCCTGGTGTTTTAATAAATTGTCTATTTTTCTCCACTGTATGATAAATTTTTTAATTACATTTCTTCCCAACGGCCTATAGAATTAGAGAATCTGAGAATAGTTGGTGTTAGAAGGGACTTCTGGAGAGCAGGGGATTCTCCATAACAGGGGGTTGGTTTGTGAAAATGTTGCAGTTTGAAAGCCGTAGTGGTAGCAGGGAGGAAGGAGATATCAAATCAGTATCAGATTCACAATCTGTGGACTGTAGGTCCGATCACCTTCCTAGAAGCTAATCAAGTTCCTAAATAGTGTGATCAACTATAAGCTCGACTCTGAGAGTATTGGATCCATGAGCAATCTGTGGACCGTAGGTTCAATCACCCCCTCCAAACAAGTAGTCGAGTTCACAAACAGCAGGATTTATTCAAATGCAACATTTACAAAGCAGGTTTCAGATGTCAGTATAGGAAATTTTCTACTACAGCGTGGGGTTTAGCTAGCTCTGATGTACAAATGTGCAATGCTCACTCACCCCGGAAGACAGGAGAGGGCTCTCAGTCTCAAGTCTCCTCAGGCGGCGTCCCAGCCGGAGAGGAGGAAAGGGGGATCAGCCCGTCGACTGACCCAGGAGTTACAATGGAATCTTCTCTCCCTCTTTCCTCATCCTTAGTTCACCTTTTATACTTTTCTTTACATTCAGGTGTAGCTTGAGTGACTATAGCCATACTTAATATTGTTATTGATTGGTGAAAAAGTTTCTCGCTTTCATTTAAAGGTACAGCCAATCGAAAATCTAGAGCGCACGTTCTGTGAGGAGTGGTCATACCACAGAGACAGGTAACTTTTGGGATGGAGGTGTGCGTTGGTATTATAATGAGCTTATAACAAGCAAAGTTCAAGCAAAGTTCATCCGAAATGAGTGATTTGCCACCCTTGTTGGCTCGGCACCGGACATGTTATCGTGTATCTCCCATTGGATAGCTACTGTGCAGCTGATTAGTGTCTGAGCACAGGGAGTGCAACAGAGTTTGGCCGCGGTGTCTTCACTCCGCTCCATCCTCCGTTACTCCCCTTTGCAGCTGCTGGAGGGCAGATTGTGCTGCCCAGGGAACTGTGGAGGAGCAGAGTTTTTGCGTACCAGCCATCCTGGAAGTGGAAACTGTGTATCACCCCAAGCAAGCTGCTGTAATGCCAAAACTTCTGTTGGGCCCTAGGTTTTCTCTAAGTTTTCCCTTTTCCAGCTGTTCCAACCCCCTGTTCCAACCTCCTGTTCAAGCAGGGTCACTGAGTGTACATTGCCCAGGACCGTATTTAGTCAGATTTTGAGTATTTCCAAAGATGGAGACTCCACAGCCTCTCTGGACAACAATGTTCAGCACTCACAGTGAAGAATTGTTTTTTTTTTTTTTTTTTTTATGTCCCAGGGAAGTTGTCATGCGCTCTTGCAGCAAAGGTGGACATTGTTATTTGGGGGTATCCTAGTAATGGTGTTGCCACCAGGTCAAGGGAGGTGATTTTTTTCCTTTTCTCAGTACTGGAATGAATCCAACAACATCTACCGTATGAGGAGAGTCTGAGACAGTTGGGACAACTGGGGAAGAAGGCTAAGGAGGGATCTTATCATTGTTTCTAAATACCTGATGGGAGGGTGATGGAGCCAGACCCTTCCCAGTGCTGCTGAGTAACCAGAGGCAGTGGATTAATACTGAAACACAGACAATTCCCTTTGATGACAATTTTGATAAGAGGGGGTGTTAGACAGGAAGGTGTTAGGATGTTCTGAATCATTCAATATTTTAGTCATGCTTCATTAAGGTTATGTGATAAAAACTGTTCACTATATATTCACATATCTAATTACCAGCATATTTTGATATGCCTAATTAAAAAATGCTGAATATACATTAGAAATTACCATCATCATTAAACATCTGATCTTGTTTAAGAAATATGTTTATTTATATATATATATATATATATATAAAAGTCCCTTAGTTCTATTATTTTTAGTCCTATTATTTTTAGCATTTCATTTCCAATAGGCAAAGTATAAGAAAAATACATTGTCTTGAACCACTTCATTTCCAATCAATAATTGACAACAATGAAATTCAGAGTATTAAATGTTCAGGACATAATCAAAGTGGTAGTAGGCAAGAACGCATACCAACTTTCATTACAGTTTTCTGGCATGGTCCTCTACTGTAGAGATGAAGAATGGTAGAAATTCAACAAAGTTATTGATCAGGATCAATTGATTGCCGGAAAGATTCAAAAATACTTCACTTCTCCAGGTTATACACTGTTACTGAGAAAGCTAGTATACAAAATATAAAGACTGACACATTTCAAAATGCCATTGACAAGGCTGAAATAGTTTCAGAAATATTTTTTTTGTTTGTTTCAGCAGCTTAAATCACATCTTTCTCTGTTTGTTTGTACATTAGTGAAGAGTTAAGTCTTCAAATCTTTCTAGGGAATTATTTTTTTATTAAGTTCTTTAAATATATATGTGATTGTTATACTTGCAGGAAAACAAAATATCACTGCAAAAGGATGAATAATAATATATCTCTTTATTTTCAATATAAATGGTTCCTAGAAAGTGGAACAGCCTCTACTGCAATTACAGATTACCAGCTGGCACAGGGTTTAGGAAGGGAGCTTACAACAATACTTCTTCATACTGCTTTACAAATAAATCTTTCTCTAGAATACTATATTTGGGCTAACAAAACCATAGATTGATATAATTTATTTCTTGTACTGTTTTTCAAATGATCTGGTAATAGTGTTAAACTGAAAATATCTACATGAGAGACAGGTTTACCAGTCTCTTACTTTAGAATAAGTTCATTTATTCTTCAAGGGTAAATGCAATACAAATTGAACTATTTCAAAAATTACTTATTTTGCTTTGTTATATTAAGCATATATAAGCATATTGTATGCTTATAAATTTAAATCACTTCTAAGAAGTTGGTAATACAAGTTAACTATGTTGCAGTCCATCTCCATAATAGTGGATTATAATAATATTATATATAAAAATAAGAACTATCCTTTTTATAGGCAATATGGTCATCTTTAGCACTTTTATATTTTCTTAGATAGAAAATTCATATTCTTGTGCATGATAATGTAAGGGATAGAGATTAAACTACATCCTTTTTGTCTTCAGGATACTGATGATCTCATGCCCCTTGCAACTCTCTATCTAGGGTGCAGATATAGATGATCTAATGGAATTACACGAGTGAGAGAATGACCAGTGGTTGTAAAAGGAAGTGGTGACTGGGATTGGCAACCAAGGAGTCTGGGGTGCTGTAAATATAAAAATGCTCTTCATCAACAAAGCAAAGCTGAAGCGGAATTGTCCCAAGTATATTCGAGGGAACAAGGAAATGCCTTTGGGATCAGCTTAAGGGGAGCATACTCTCATGAGGAGAGCAATTGACTATATTGCCGCATGAGTTTAGATGTGCCGTGTTGTCTTTTTCCTAAGAAGTGAGATGATAATAGACATGTTTAAACTATTGAGTTTTTGTGAGTTTTGAAGAGATAAACAAACACACAAAAAATACAAAAGCAATTTTACAGGGTTCTCCTCAAGCCTGTTTTTGCCTAAGAGGAGGATAAACAGAGAAATAAAATTGTTTCAGTGTACTTTTCACTTGTTCACTGTTTTCCACAGTCTTGCTTCACCTGAAAATAGTGAAAAGTGCTATTTACTCTATGGATATTGAAAATCTGTGACTTGGCCTATATTAAAAAGCAGTAAACAACTAGCCTTGGCATAAGATGCCTGTTGCTTAGTTCCCAGAGCCATAAAATTGGAGTAGTACTTGGCTATTTCAGAACGTATTGAAAAGATGAAAGGTATTTAGTGATCACAAGGCACTCATGACAGTTCTGAGGACAAGTAAAGTGTTTATCAGATACAAAGTGTGTTGCTTTGGAATCCTAATGCATGATCTGTAGTTTTCACTAGGCTAAGTCCAGGTCTGTGGCCCAAAATCTTTAGAAGACCTCAGAAATACTGATTGGGTATTTCCATTTCTATTTGAATTCTTTTTGTGATGGGAAAGGAAGAAACAACATAGATTACTTTTTACTAAGCCTTTTATTCTTTATTTATTAAGATTATTTTAACCAATAAAACCTTTCTTTTGGTAACTCCTTGTAGATTTCAAGTAAATACTTCATATGTAAATACTTAATATGTATTTTTCAGAATGTAGAAAATGCAAAACAAAAGTAGCAACAAACCAGGTCACCAAATAGGTGAGCTTTTTAAGACTAACTAGGCTAGGTCTACTGTATTTTTCTTCACACTCATTTTATGTGTCTGTACTGAAGAGTTATTTTAAATCTTCTTAGATGTTTAAGATATGTCAGGGTAGAGATAGATATGGAATGTATTTTTACTGGCTCAGAAAAAACACAAGGCAGTTCAAAAAAAAGCCACAAGACAGAACATGTCTGTCAGCAGTACATACTTACACTAAGAAAATTTGACAATGCAAATTGAATATTTTGACTGAATATCCAGTAAAATTTACAGTTATATTTATTAAACAGGTTTCCTTAGAAGTCAAATTAGAGAGAAAAGCATGAGGCACGTTTCTAAAAGCACTGAAGAAAGTCTTTTAAGAAATACAACCAAAGAAAGAATATATTTCTCTTTTTTTTTTATTACAGCATAACAATTTTGTGATGAATATATATGTTGAAATGTAGTTAATTCAGGTAGCAAAAGCTTTTGTTTTCTTCTGTCTCCCACCTTGACTTCCCTCATTATCCTTTTGCTTGTCCGTGGTAGCTGACACTGACCGGACTTTATACCAATCTGTAAATTGTCTGTGAAACTGCCTTCTCTATTTGCTTACCTTTATCTGCTGTTTGCTTTTGTCCACTTTCTTTTACTTCCTTCATCTATTTTTATCTATGATCACTGATGCTGTAGTTACACGTGATCACCTTCCTCCAGAGAAATTTAGTCATTTTGTGACCATTATTTGATCTTATTACTAGAGGTAACTGGACACAGAATTAAATAGAAATACATCTCACTGGTGGCTGATTGTAGATGGAAATTTAAGCTGTGAATAATGGTAGTAGAAACTAGAAGGAAGACATGGACCTTTACCGGAAACAAATGAGGTGCCCAGATTTGTGCTAATGTTACAGTCACACAGTTCAAAATAAAAATTTTCTTAATATAGCTAGAAATAATCTACAAAGACATTGCTAGCAAACTATACCAATATAGTTTTACTGTTTATGCCAGTAAAATAAATTATTTTTGAATAATAAAGTCCATATCTCAGTAGTTTAATCTTTTAGTAACACGTATAGAAAGCACATAGAAAGAGTGAATTGCTAGTTAACACAGAAAATGATTTTTCTATGTATCTAGCATATGTAGCTGTATTGGCAAGACTTTGTAATAAAGATGTGACCTCTTTAATTTAATTAATTATAACAAGTGTTATCTTCTGTTGAATAAGAAAATTTTATGTTCTTTTTCAGCAGAAAGTAAAGGTGAGTATATTGTAGAAGTCATCATAACTATTAGCACATTCTGACCAGAGATGAGTAATTAATTTGTAGCACTGCTGAAGCTGTTATCCTTCCAGATGCATAAAAAACCCTGTTGCATATATTAAATAGAAGTGTAATGTGAAGCTTTGAAGTACATTAGAATCACACTCTTTTTACCCACTGTAAAGGTAAAGCTTTTTCTGGAGGCTTTGCTCAAGTTTAGTATCATGTTTGCTGTGTATTTTCCCATTTGGAATCTATCGTACCAAATTATATTGCACTGCATCTCTACTTTGTGACATGCTTCTGTGTGTGTTTTTTCTCCTGCTTCTGTGCTGTTTGCAGTACCGGTCAGCCCTTTGCACTGCTGGTATATGTGACTTCCTGCTGAACTGAGGGTTTTTGTGGGCACACCAGGAACTAGGAATCTCTACATTGTGACAGAAATTGTTTTATTCCCCCTGCAGTTCTCACTGTCTTGTCAGAGCTGCCAGCAGTGAGGGGACTAGTAGTAACCAAAGATGCGAATGTGCAAGCTATACTAAGCTGCAGCTTAGTAGCATGCTGGGTTGCTACTAAATTACTCAGCAGCTGTTGGAAACACCTTCAGAAAATACATTTTCTCTTTCATTTGAATACATTTTATGTAAATCTGATAGGTGGTTTGGCCCCTGGGTTTTGTTCCCAGCACTGTCAGAAACAATCTTCTGCAACCTCTTTTGTTCACCCATCTGGAAAATAACAGGATTAAACTTGCCTGCCTTCTGTGCAGGTTGTAAGTTTTGCTCAACAGCAAGTGCTGTGAAAAATTCAAATCTAAGCACCAGTCTGTGGTTGCTGTAAGACAAGACATGATTAGCCCTTCTTTTTTCCGTAGTTGAAGTAAACCAAAACCATTCTTCTTATACCAGCCAAATAGGAAGTATGTGTTTGTCATCCAAGTCAGTATGTGAGTTCTTCCTTCACCTTTAACAGAAGAAAAGAAGTAGAATTTTCTTTTTTATGATCTTTCTGCAAAGGGGCTACACTGTCCTTTTCACCAGAGTTCTAACTGTATTTCTTGAAGGTATGTGCTCTGTGAACCTGGCATTTCTGTCATACCACTTTGTAAATGGAATTTTCTTGAATTCTCCTGGAGAGCAGAGTATAAAGATTACAGTGCCCTTCCTTGTCGGTGTTGGAGATTCATCCACAGCATACTCAATACTGTGGGGGATGATGTGTAAGTGGCATGTGCTGGTTGCTGGCTGGGGTGGGGATGCAGACAGTGTTCCCAGCATTAGCCTAGGCCAAACATGGATGTACAGTGTTTCTCAGGTTTAGAAGGTTTTGGGAAGCGCTGAGATATCCCCAGGCATTAATATGGTCTTGCTGGTTTTACTAAAAGCTCAGTCCCTGCTTTAAGGTTTTGAAATGCTAGAATTTTTAAAGATACAATATTTCATTTGTTTCCCCTTGTTTAAGCTTCAAATTCAGGCCTGAAAGCTTTATTTTCCCCTCAAAAGACAGAACACATATTTCATAATACAGAAATGTTTACAAGAAGAAAGTGGTAGGCATCACTATTTGCCTTGTCTCTGATAGAAATTACATAAAGTCTCTGAACTACTGTGATGTTCAAACACTTGTTTACACATTCTGACACTTAGATTCTTTCACAGTGAATGGCAAATGGCTGTATATTATTACTATATACTCTATTTCAACATAAAGTATTATGAACCACTATCATTCTGAGTTGCACATTATAACTCCTATGACAAATACATTTATATTCCTGTGAATTTTACACTGATCAGAATCTTACTGCTTTTGGAAATAATGTGTATGTTATTAAAACTATTTGCTCCAAAGTTATTACCAGTCTTACTGTGCAGTTCAAGAGAAGGATGATGATTAGCTCTTTAGCTGTGAACTGCTGAAATTCTCCTGATCTGACTGAAAACTCATCTTGTATAGAACTCAGGTCCAAAAAGAAATGTAGATTTTGAGAAGTCCTGCCGCCTTCTTTATGAAGAACCTGTTTAGTCAGCAGGTTCTGCTGACTCTTACTTTGCTATGTTAGTGTTTAGAAGACCAAACATACCCAAAGAGATAAGGTCTAGCACAGTCAGAATTCTGTAATTTGTTCCTGTTATTTTAATTATAGCTGTTCATGTTTCCTGATTAGTTTGTAACAGGATTTTTTTATGGGTTTTATCTTCTACTAGTGAATCCATAACACACTCAAAATTCTCACCTATCACTTAGAATTATCTCTGTGATGTTTTCTTTTTGTTTTGCTTTGGCAAACCAAGACAAAGGATAAAATACCTTTTTCCTTGGGTAAGAGCAGGAAGACCATTAATTATATCAAAGGCTGCAAGGTGAATACCGAAGACTAAAAGACTAAATTTGCTACATTAAATAGCAAATGAAGCTGCATGGAACTGTGCTGTTTAAAGTCAAGCTGAACTGACAGAAACTAGTATATCTCTACCCATATACTAGTTCTTGAACTAAAACATGAATTTGTCACCTGCAGGCTTCAAAACACAGTGCTATTGTATTGAGCATTACTATTTTCTTTTGGAAAAGAGGGTCCAAAGCTGAAAAAAATAATTCAAAAACATTTTCAAATGATGAAATAATAGCCAAATAAAAAGGAAAATTGTAGGTATATATTATTTATTTTCCAAATCTAGTTGCATACCTCTCTGCATATCAACAAAAGGGTAAAAATTTGAGAATTCTCTTCCAGACAAATGTCTTTATCATACTATATCTTAAACTGTTTTCCTTTCCTTTTGACTACTGTCCTTTCTCTGTTATTCAGAGGTGACAGCAGCAGCACTGACGTCTTCAAAGAAACTTGCCTATCAGGATGCCTAGGAGATCTAATAGATTTTAGAAGTCTTCAAAGCAAGTTTCAAATATTTCAGATTTTTAGATAACAGCAGTTGAAAGTATCCTTGCTCACTTTAATCAATGTAAATAAGGACAGTTTTCTTTGGGCTCAGAGGAATCTCTGCTATGAAACTAGTATGCCTTAAATCAATGTCACGCATGGCGGACAAGTAGGTTCCAGAATAAGTGTGTTACTTGAATATGACTGTGTAAAACTTCACCTGATAAGCTTCTGATATTTTCATTTACCGTTTCTAAACATGTTTCCCATTTATGCTAGTACAGAGTTGGTTCAAGGCAAATGGACTGTTCCCTCCTTGCCTACCCAAACTGATTTTTACTTTGGCTTTCAGCATGGGCAATGTAATAGAAATCTGAAAGAGGACTTCTTCTGCTCCCTTAACACTTTCTAAATCAGAAAAGAATGATGAAAGGAAGAGACTGAAAAGAAAATAAAGCTAATTAATCATGCATAATCTTCTCTAGTAGATTCTCATCCTAACTGTACAATAAGGTATGGCACTTATTACAGATGGATCATCAGCAGGCCCAGGGTTTTTGGCGGCGTTTGTTTTTTCCTTCCTGACCAGACAGTACCCGCTTCTCTTATTTTTTTGTAAATTTAAACAAGCCAATAACTGTTTACTGATAGCAGTGGTAAAATTAACTGATCTAATCCTCTTTGCAAAACCTCCTTACTCTTTTTCTCTGGCCTGAAAATGAGAGAGATAGATGCATGATGGGAAAAGTTTTCCAGATTCATCATTAAGCAAAGCACTTAATATTTACTGAAGGACTAATATTAAACTGCAACCAATGCAATGGATATGTCGAGTGTAGATTGGTTCTTCTTAATTTCTAGTGGATTTATGGCAAGTGTGTATAACCATGACAGTCACAGCACATGAACTCATGTTCTTACATGATTTTGGGCAAGGCTTTTCGTCTGTCTTTGTTTCAGCTCCTTTTCTGTGATAAAAGATCGAAGAGATCTTATGCTGATAAAATTAATTAATGATCACAAAGTGCTAAGGTGCATAACTGAAGACTAAAATAATCCTAATAAATAGCTTATATCTGATTGGTAGAGATGTTACCTGAAATATACCAATCAAAATATCCTCAAAAAAACAATCTCTTTGCTTGAACCTACTACTGTGCTTTCTGGAGTTTCCGCAGGCTCTTAGCATTGTCTCACATAGTATCCTTATAGCCAAACTGGGTAAGTAAGTAGGTGGAAAAAAACGGGCTCAAAGCTTGATGATCAGCAATACAAAGCCTAGCTTGCAGTCAGTAATTAGTGGCTTCCCTAGTTGGGGTCAGTACTAGGGCCAGACTTGAAATAAAGAAGTGATGTATTAGATCTATAAAATACTTGAAGGGAAGAGAATCATGCAGCATAGCCTTGTAGGGAATCACTTCATATATGTGCCTGAAGTATCACAGAATCACACAGTGATGAATACTGGAAGGAGATTATCTAGTCCAACTGCCCTGCACAAGCATGATCACTGAGAGCACACTGTCCAGGATCATGTCCAGGTGTGTTTGGAATACCTGCAGGGAAAGAGACTCTACAGCCTCTCTCTCTGTCACCCTTACAGTCAATTGTTTTTCCTCAAATTCAGATGGACTTTCCTGTGCTTCTGTTTGGGTCCATTGCTTCTTTCCATCACTAGCCACCACTGAAAATAGTCTGACTCCTCTTCTAGACATCCTGTCAAGAATTTATATACATTGAAAAGATGATTAATATAGTTTACAAAATCCAGCTCCACTTTAATTCCATTCAGTCTGATGCATTGAATGCTGGTATTTAGTACTACCTTTCATTATTTCGTAATTAATAACTGACTCAAAGCAATGATGTCAGCAGATATACTAGATGAATACAGCAGTCAATGTAGAGTCCTGTCTTCTATGTATATTATCTCTATGCTAATTGCCTATATTAGCTAGTCTACTATCTAAACACTTGTGTTTCCAAAAGGCTTCTTATGTTTCAATATGTAAAGATAAATGTGAAGTTTGAGATATGCTTTGTTATAATAGGTAGGATGCTTTTTATGTGTATAAACTCATGCTTTTGTATCCTGGTTTCCCAAAGCTTCAAAATAAAACTATTGCCAGAATGAACTCTCAGCTCATACTTTTTAATCTGCTTTTCATTTTAAACCGAAAGTGAGATTTACTACTAAATTAATGATCAATTAATAAGATCAAACAAAATGACATGTACTCGTGCTATGAAAACATATTAGAACTAATTTTCATGTGCAGGTTGGGAATGTGATTTCACATTGTTTAATAGAAGTAGAATAGTTAAAATGGCCCTGATGATTGATTAAATTTGTGCATATAATTTAAACAGTTGCAGATCAGAGACAGCTTGATCTGAAATGAGTTTTGTCAGTTAGAAATGATTATTCAGATAAATTGAAACTTTATTCGGTGTCTTAATTTATATCTAAAGTATATATGTGATTAATGCTACTGAGCCTCCCTTTGAAATGAAACATTTAATCGGAGGTTTTTTCTTATAGTGAATTATTTTCTAATATTTCCAAATTCAACACACGTGGTTTCACATTCATAATACTTAAGTGAAA